>JADLZN010012234.1:0-212119 GCA_018155175.1 Sinocyclocheilus anophthalmus
TGAAGGCAGTCACACACGCCGCCACTCCGCTGACCCGAGCGTAGCCATACGGTTTTGTCAAAGTGACAGCTCTCTGCGTGTCCATTACACTTGCACTCTACACATTGACATGGGAATATACATTTTGGGTTATTACAGACATTAATCAACTCACAGATCATCAGATTTGACCTCACCAATTAATGTTTTTTAGACCAGGGTTGCAAAGTCTGCAGTTATCCTGCAGAACTTGGAAACTTTTGAACGGTTGTGGCTGACTTTTTATTGGACTAAGTAGATGTTAATCTAAAGGGTTTTGACCAACCAACAGTTGTTGGAAACTGCAGCTCATATTCTGAATACTTCCAATAACTACTGAACTCTAAAATCAATATTTTAAGTAGTGGGGTGGTCACTGTCACTGTACGGTCTTTAACTGACCTGGTAACCCTGCCATAGATTTACACTGAAGGAGGGACCAGAGCAGTATCTACACAAAAACTAAAGATGCTCTAAACTGATCCAAAGTGACACTGATAATATTATAATGTCTATTTTTTAAATAAATTTTATCTTGAAGTTTATATTCGTCAAAGACCATTTAAATGAATCGCAGTTTCCACAAAATTATTAAGCAGCACAATTGTTTTCAACATCCATAATGAAAGGTTTCATGAGTACCAAATCGACAATAAAGACTGGAGTAAAGGCTGCTGAAAATTCAGCTGACATCAGAGGAATAAAAATACATTGTAAAATATAGAAAAAACGTTTTTTTAAATTGCAATATTTCACATAATCACGGTTTTACTTTTTTTTTTTTTTTTTATCATATAATTGCAGCCTTGATGAGCATCAAAGATTTCTTTCAAAATCATAAAAAAATCGTACCGACCCCAAACATTTGAATGTTAGTGTAGGCCAGAAAATCGTAGCGACTTGGTGAACTCTTTAACTATCCCAGTAATTGCACAAAGCATCAAAGCGTCCACACATTCCAACCTTTTCAGTTGTTATTTTCCACATCGTACTTAGTTTTACATATACCGAACTTCTCTACCACACTGATGACTTCTCAGTTAACCGTTAGCTGGTTGCCTGGTCGGTCTTGTGTGCGTCACACCGTTCACCATTGCTCCCAGCCGTGTGGATGCCTCACAACACACCTTTACCGTGGACCTTTGGCAGAGGCCAGAAAACCCTATTACAATACAATGACACATTGTACACCTTGACTTAGCATTCACAGGCTTGTTAAAAATCTTACGATCAAGAAGTTCTACTGATCTTCACATGCTCTAGCATCAGCTGGTTTCAGATCAGAAATACTCGGCCAACCTATAACCAATAGATGGCCAACACTTTTTGTTTTCTTATTAGACTACAACTTATCTCTTTCTTCCCCCCCTCCTCATGGACCTCACCTTGCCAACACTGATTATATATTCACTAGTTACTGTTAACAGTACCGGTTTAAAAGGTTTAGAGGTCAGTAGTTTTTAAGAAATTATATTTTAATTCAGTAATAATTTAATTGCTCCAAATTAAAGAATTCACACGTTCAAAATTGTTTTCAATAAATGCGTTCTTGAACTTCCTAGGCTTAAAACTCCCGTTTCCACAAAAATATTAAAGCAGGACATTTGTTTCAACAATTATAAAGAAGAATGTTTCTTGATCACCATTAAGCATATTAGATTCATTTCTGAGCTCAGTGACCTGAAACTGGGAGTAACATGAGGAAACGCAGTTTTGCATCACCGGAATCTTACACTTTATCTTCACTAGAAACGGTTATTTGCATTGTAATAATTTTACACCACATTAGGTTTTACTATTTTTTTGATCCATGATGCAGCCTTGGACAGCCTAACAGACTCTATGGAAGCACCTTTTTATCTAAACTTCAGATTTTTTTCCTCGCAATTTCCACGTTTTTTTTTTTCTTAAAGAAAAAAAAGTTATCCCTTTAAGGCGATTTGTCTATTGGTTTATTATTTATTATGTATAGAGTGTCTATGCATATATACTCTATATCTATATATATATCGATCTAATATAATCTGTGTATATAGGTGTGTATGTATATGTATACACATGTAACAGTGTGTGTTTGTGTCACATCTGTGTGATGTGACATCAACAGAAAAGTAAAGCCGTTTCACCTGAAAACCAAGTTATTGCATTCTAATTAAAGATTACGAAGAAAATTGTTTTTTTTGGAATAATGTGTTGTGATGAATCATTCAAAATATCACACAATAACGCGTTAACAAAACCGGGTCCATTTTGATTTGATGTTCACATAAAAGTACTTCAAATGATGATCTAACCTATTTTGCTTCCTCGATGTGACTTACTGCCAGTTGAAATGGGATCATCAAAAGGAAAGGTAGACTGAATTGATTTCTTCCATCAATTATTTGGATGGATCAAAAGCTGTCTATATGAGTGAATTAATTTGTGCTGTACCCATCAGCTCACCTGACTCTCATGCCTTGAAACATTTCAGTGTTGGTGTGGAACGGGAGGACAGTGGTACAGCCCACCCCCGGGCAGTCCAGCAACCCCAGAGTGAGGCTTTCCATGAAGGCTAGTGATGATGCTTTAGAAGTGCAGTAGTCTATAGCACCAGGGATGGGCGAAAGAGACAGGATGGAGTTGACGCACACAACATGACCATTTTGCAGTTCCAGCATACGAGGCAAGAAGGCTTTTGTGGTCTGTGGATGAAAAGATTATTAAAAGGTAAATTAATCCCCTGGAAGTAGGAATTTGGAAGGCAGGTGATAAAAATGTCAAATATTACATAACCTAATATGTAAATGATGTTATTAACTTAAAATACTTTCTCATAACTCATACAAAACATGGCTTATTTGTTTAGCTACATCGCAACATTAACCAGTGATGCCGTTTGGCGGTGGCCGTGTTTGATTAACCATACAATTGGGGATGTTTTTTTTTGTTTAAATGTGGGAACACAAATACCTTTCGCTTCTCTAAATGGGTGTTGACCGGAACATTTGCTTGGTGAAAATCACGCTCCTGCCTACGTCCTACTACTCACTACTAGGGGTGCACTGATACCACTTTTTCCAGTACTCGCCGATATGATACTTTTATTTTTGGTACTTGTCGATGCCGAGTACCGATACCGATATTTTTCTTGCATTTGTCAAATTTTTAAATATTGAGTACACAAACCAAAAGGGTATGTATAATGTTAGTTGGTTAACTACATTTATCAAATAGATACAGTCAAACACAAATTTATTCAGACACCTTCAACATTTCGCACATTTTATTCGTTATAGTTTAGAAAATGGTAATAAAATAGTACAAGAACTCAGAGTTAAACTGTGTCAGAACTAATTCATCTTGATAATGTCAGATAACTTTTATGGAAAGGTGTGTAATGGATTACAATCAACCAAAATTTTGACAGCTGTTAGTATGACAGTATTTAAACAACTATGAATACTTTGTCGAGTGACTCTTAGCCTTAAGGACAGCCTGTAGTCTCCTGGGCATGCAGTCACCCAGCTTCATGAAAACCTCAAATTAATTTTTTTCCCAGACTCGGTCTGAATAATTTTTGGAACCAAATTTGTGGTCCTTCACTTACTAAATGACTATATGGCCTGCCACCCAGAAAATTTCAAAAATTAGATCTGGTCTCCTTCTGCATAATATTTGGTTTAGTTTTCCACTTAAATTTATGCCCATTAAAATGTCATTTTTAACAAGTTTTTTGTTACGTTCACTGGTAATTTTTTTTGCTCTATGGGACATCATCTTTAATTTAATAGCATGAGAGCAGACTTAGTACTGTAATCACCGCTTTGCTGTAATAATGCAGGGAACAACTCGTTATAAATCTCCTAACTGTGAAATTTTCATAAATAGAAGTCACGTTTTTTCATCTGAAACATTCTGCAATTTATATTCCAAAGCCACTCATATAAAACAGAAACACTCAAGCAAGCAAAACACAAGCAACGCGTGCACGTATTTGTACTGATGCAGCATAGTACAGCCTACCGCATTTCACACAGACTGCTAGATTCACTTTCGCCAGAAAGTCACGTAGGATGAAAATAAATTATGTTTATAGTGAATGCCCCTGAATGGTTTATTTTACGATTTAACATCGTTTTAATCAAAGGCGGCCGTGTGCTAGTAGTGACCTCAAGATACACTACAAGTAATTGCCCGTGCTCGCTCTCTCTCTCTCTCTCCTCTCTCTCTCTCCTCTTCTCTCCCCCCCCCCCCTACTTTTTTTTTTTTTTTTTTTTTTTTAAGTTAAATTTCCATTGTATTTACTTACCTTGTTTTTTTTGACATATCCGACCGAACTACAACTTTCCAGTGATGTCTGTGAGAAAAATAAATTCACTCGACAAGCTTGCGCATCTGCACCGCCGCACGCTCAATCCACTCAGCAAGCTTTGCTTATCAGCTCGGGCACATCAGCTATACAGTCAATACTGAAAGTTTAACATTATATTAATTGAATACATATACTTCATATTAACATCTTACTCCGTTCTGCTGTCTGTGTTCTGTTGTTGGTGTTTTCTTTCTTTGTTTGAAATATTGCATTTATCACTGTGGTTGTACGGCGTTTGGTATCGGGCATTTTTAATAACGAGACGAGTACACGGAGAGCGTATCGGCCTGATACCGATACCATATCGGTGATCGGGTGCATCCCTAACTACTACTCTATTTATGTAGTTTTTAGGTTTTTGAATTAAATTAGGCAACGTTAGATTTTAAACTTGGTACATTTGTTTTACATTTATGCATTGGCTTGACAGAGCCAACAATATTCGTAAAGGCCATACAGGTTTATTAAACTATTTGGATTAAGGTGACCAGACCTGCCATGTCCCGGGACACGTCTGCCACAGGTGTCTAAATATTGCCTAAAGAATAGTCTAGGTTGTTTGTCTGCGCCACATCGTCATTGTATGACTCACATTCCGCGAGAGTGATTGAAGCATAGGAACTAGCTGACTCTGCTTTCTAAAGTGCCCGAGGTACTTGCTGTCACAACATCGATCGTCGACAAAAACACGCGGCCGATAACCTGGCAGATGTGCTCCGGTAATGGCCTCGTCACCTTAATTTGGAAGCAAACTAGAAAAGACAAGAAAGTGTTACATTTAGATTAATGCAACTTTAATAGCTGTTTTAGTTTTGACAACATTGAATCAGACAAACCCATCCTATCTTATCCTTTCCCAACTCATTTATCTACTTACCCAAAACTGTCCCATGGTGTTGATATGCTGTGACTTCAGAAGAGCATCATCATCACTGTCAAGCAAACTCTTTCCATGCACCACTGCAGCATTATTCACTAGAATGGTAACATCTCCCACCTACCATGAGAAAAAAAAAGACCCACTGTGAGATATTCTTTCCAAAAATGTGCTTTTGTTCTCTTTCATGGCTAGTTAGCTCTGCCATACTGCTGGGCCTTATCTAACCCAGACATTTCAGGCTAAGTGTAATCTCTATCCAGGCTACGGGGGTGGAAGGCAACAGAGCTGAGACAAAGCCAGCACTGGGGTTATTACAGGTTATTAGAGCCAACCAGTTTGAACTAATCTTATTATGATCTTAATTAAGAAACTCCTCAGAGTATGATATTATGGGGCATACCTTTTCTCTGACAACCTTGGCTTGCTTGTAAACCTCTTCTCTGTTGGCCACATCGCAAACAAAATAATGGCACTCCGTCCCCATGAGGGCAATCTCCTCGCATGCCTCCTTCAGACATTTTTCCGTCCGGCCCCACAGGATTAGCTGTTAAGAGATAGGAACCACATGTCAAAGGTGGACCAGAGCAGAAAACTGACAAGAAGTCTAAAGGTTTACGAAGCATGATGGGATCTGTCATATTGGCCATAAATCATCTTTCCGAAAGCAAAGCCATAATACGTCACTGCTCAATAGCACAGATTAAGTACTTAGTCACATGAATTCACATTTCAAAGTAGATTTAATTTGCTTGAAAGAATTTCATGTTGTCAGTTGTTGTGCTTTAACAGTGTCTTACCTGATTTATCATGACTTGCGTTCTTCAATGTGGGTGTTTACTAGTAAACACGAGGATATGTGGCCTATAATTCATGCCAAAACTTTTGACACAGAAAGCATGAGTCAGATGATAATCTGTTATTGTATTTCAGTATGTGCTTTTTAAATTAAAACCACATTTACTTGGAACTCTATATGAGGACTAGGAGAAATGTGGTATTCTACAATAGTATTCCATGGAAAAAAATAAATAATGAATTTCAAATTTAAATTATGCCACACACCACAAGGGTCATACCACAATTTTTACTACAAAAGCTTTTTCCATTTGTGATGAATACAGTATATACCACACCAACATATGAAACACAGTAGTTGGGTATGGTATAAACAGAAGAGTCCCATTCAATGAAGGAACAGTGGGGCTATTTTTCACGGCCACTATTAGTTTGGAGAAGGATTAAGAGAGAAGCCTATGTGAATGGATTGGCTGGGACAGGGAACATAGGGGGGCAGTGATTGGTCAATTAGATTTGTCAGTCTGAGAGGTCAAGGAAAGGTAATGAAATCAGTGATGCTGCCTCATCATCTCTCACAGACAGTTCTCATAGAGATTACACAGCCTGCTGGGAATACTGACCCAGCCATTTTCTGCTTCAACAACCTCATAATTGTGTGTGTGTTTGTGTACCTGGTATTTATCACGTTATGGGACAAAATGTTCAACACAATGATTAGATACCACTTTTTTAGGTCATGAGGAAACAAGCTTATAAACCATATTGAATGAAGTTTTTTGAAAATCTAAAAAATGCAGAAAGTTTCCTGTAAGAGGTAGGTTTAGGTGTAGGGTTGGTGTAGAGCAATAGAAAATACAGTTTGTACAGTATAAAAACATTACGCCTATGGAATGTCCCCATAAAACATGGAAACACAAAATGTGTGTGTGTGTGGCACACATTGGTTAACTGCTTTTGGTAAAACATTGCTGCAGCCCTTAGTAAGATGACCAAATCTTATCATTGGAACAATAGAATATAATAAATCTCTTTATTCATTTATTATGTTTACTAACTAACGCGGTATGTTTAGTCTGCAGCAGTAGTTTAGTTATACAATACTATGAATGGGCTCTATTGGTGACTTCATTGTATTTTAATTTTAGTTTAATATTTATTAATTTTATTATGTGCTTTTGTCATTATGTGTGTTGTTTACGTTTGTAATTTAATATTTATATTTAATTTTGTTTCAGCTTTATTTTAATTATTGAAAACACATTTTTTTCCATTAAAAATAACAACACTGGTCTACAGTAACACTATAATTAAATTAATATAAAAACAATATTCTGTTATATGTCCTGATTTCTGAAATAAATGTGTGAATATGTCCATCACTAACTAGTGGAGAGCTAATATGATATTTTATAATGATGGGCTGTAAAAGGAACTTAGCCTTGCCCCTCCATTAACAGTTAGTTTTATTGGAACCGAAATACCATTGTCAGCTAAACCCAGGGTCTGGTTTGAGGTTTTTACTTTCACAAAGCTTTGCTTTTAATGGCAAGAACTGAATATTGAAGTGCACAGTTACCTTTTTCACACTGCTGGCTGGTTGTCACTGAAAAATGGTTCACATTTATTCACCATGGTTGCCTGTAATTGGTCTAATACTGTTTTTTTTTTTTTCTTTTCGAGAAAGGGTTTGTGGAAATTTCCAGCCTCTAAACATGTGGTGTGTTCTTTTCAATGTATTTCAGCCGACTCCTACATGGAAAAATTGAGCTATTACTAGGGTCAATCTGAAATGTGAAGAAACATTACTCACCAAAAATTTAACTGTTTTATGCTGTGTTTTTCTAGCTAAATTAATTCTAACCAGATAACGATTTAATGTTAGCCATCCTAATTAACCTGGAGCAATCTCTGTGGTCCCTATCAGTGATGTTTGCTGATGAATTAAGCCAAAGGTGGTCTGATCTGTAGGTGATTTCACCTCTTTGGCCTAATGCACGTTTATTTGATGAACTTGCCTGTGTGTTCTTGTATGGGTCTGCTTTATATGCATGGCCTTTGAGCTAATTACTGGGAAGGTCTTGATTAATCTTATAATAGGATCTCACAACAATCTTGATATTTCTGTCAGAGAACAAGAGCTCACAAGGTGGTCTCCCTTACAATCCCACTATGAGCTTCATCTGCACACATCTGCACACATCACATTAGCAAGTCTTATAGTCCTTAGAGTAGCAATGGCTGAGTGCACTGCATTAGCATATAATATGCGAAAATAAGGAGCAAACAAACCGTCCTTAATCTAGTCCTGTGAGGACACACATTGTGTTTCCTTAAAGATGAACACAAATGATGAATGCTCTGTGTTTGAAGCCCTCATGAATGACCATTTAAGCTGGTTTATGGTGAAAGACATGATAACATCAGCATTTCACCATCCACTTTGCACCGTATGGAATGGGTCTGAACGTGGGCGGGGGCACAAGGAGTTCAGGAGGCAGTCGCCTGCCGCTGTCTAATTAGTGTGGAGACAGAAGGGTCAGCCACAGGGCACTGCCCAGCTGGGAGCTGTATGGTCCCTGCCACCCTCCCCCCAGCCCATACACATACAGAAAGCAATTTACATAGGGCTGACTTCCTTCAAACTTCCTTAAGCCATTAGCCATGGGACCACATGGATGGTTACTGATGATGGTGCTTCTGTACACAGGTTCCAAAAGAGGGTTTTGGCAGAAGAAACTTTTGGTGAAAAGCTCAATTTCTTTCTTAGTGCAAACAATATTTAAATAATCTAAAGATTATTTTTCAAGTTCCATGAATATTAAAGGTATTTGGCTGTATGGATCTATAGATGCCAATAAATAACCTTTATTTTCAAGAGCTCCAGAATTTCTGTTCTTGTTTTTTTTATTTTTCTTGGTTCTTCAAATCATCATTTAGGGTTTGGTAAGTGTGCGATGACATAATTTTTGCAAAATATTTCCAGTGTTGAATTACCATGCAGTGAAGATTTGCTGACCTCTTGGACGGCATAATAAATGGTTGCTTTCTGGAAAATTTCAACCCCCACATAGTGGTCAATTAAATTTGAGGCTGTGCATTTATGATTCATGCCTTTTTAGCATTCCTTAAGAATGGGTTAACTGTAAAGATAGCCACTGCAGGTGTCTCTTCTAAAGCCTTCACACCTTGACAATGGCTAACAACGGAGTGTTGACAAGCACAGTGGCTTCCTTTAACGTACTGCTGCAAAGCTGCTTCTTTCAAAGACCTTTGCCCTGGGACGTTGAGCATGTTGGTGAGCATTCAGGGATCTAAGGTCTCCGAATTGTTTGCTGTGTAAGGTTTGTGCTGCGACTCTTATGATGGGTTTTTATTTAGCCTCATACACACAAGCTTCTCTGGAGGGGAAATGTGTATAAATCAAAGTAAAGCCATGGGTGTAATGCCGCCAAGCATGGGGGCCCCTGTCACAGTTACAGAAGTTATTAAGCTCTGTTTATTACAGTTGGGCCACTGGGTCTATTTATAATGCAATGTCTTGGGTGGGTGAGACATTTCTTCCCAGCTCTTGACTTTCAGAACACAGTCCTGTTTCATTAGACTGTGCTTTGCAATCTGACTGCTGGGACACAAAAACATTACACTACTGCCAACGTGAAAGATTTAATTAAGCCATTAAATACTCCAGATAGAGCTCGTAATAGAGTAAAAATTCATACGAAAAGTCAGAAGCCTAATCATCCAAGTGTTTAGTCAAGGTCAAAGTTGCTGGCACCATGAACCTCTTGGCCACATGGCCGCTGTAATAATCTGAACATGAGAGCTGTCAAAGTTTGAAAGAAGGATGTTTTCCTCAAAATAGCTGTTTGTTAGTTGACCCAGTTTGTATTACAAGTTGAACCAGACATTGGGTTCCAGCTCTACATTTTGATTGGTCTGTTGACCATAGGGGTTATGACCTATGCACTTTTGAGACAATGGGTTTATGAACAGGACATGCAGTGTCCCTAGGGAGAGGAGTAGCCCATCCAGACTGATACTTTTCAAAACAAAACAAACACATCCATTACGTGGCTAATGATTTGTGTTAATGTGGATTAGCTTACAAAACATGCCATGATAACCACAGTTTTCACATACATACTATGGTTTCTACATTTATGATTATTACAGTACAGCTACACTGTACAAATGTTTTAATCATTTTTAAAAACAACTTTCCCTTAATTAGCCTAATATTCAAATCAGTAGCCTATTCTCCGTGCATGTAATAACATTTATAGTGGTTAAGGAGGTGCAGTGAACCATTTAAATTACAGCTAGATTCTGAAAGCTTCTCACACTGAAAATATTGTATTTTGGTGGAAACTGATCATTTTTGTAAGGGTAAGACAGTCATAGAATATACATTTAGGTTTATTGATAATAACATTGCATAATTATAGCTAAATTATCTTTACATTAATAGCAGTTATGCAACTTTGTGCAGTCTAACTGATAGTTTTGACTTACAGTTAACAATCATAAAGGGAAAGAAAGAGGGAGACCTCCAGGAATTCAAACTATGGGGCTATATACTAACACCATACACCCATGGAAAGTTTTGAATTGAAATATTACGCAGTATGCCAAGCCATATAACTAACAGTAATGATACATCATGTTTACCTTTTTAGCTCCACGCACGGCGAACTCCTTAGCCAGGTGACGGCCGATGCCCCGTCCGCCACCCGTGATAAGCACCACGTCTCCGGTCAGATCTCTCCGCCTGCTCGGTAAGAACCAGCACACGGTCGCCTTGACAATATAGTAGAATATCTGAATAGGTAAGAGGACCACGCAGCCCAGCGCCTTCAGATCCATTTCACTCCCTCAGTATATTCGCTTATCTCAGATCTTGCCTGGAACAATTGCTGAACTAATTGAATCCTTGCTCGGAGCGATCACCTTTACTCCTATTTTACAGGAGTGGTTAAGGCAATTTCGCCTTATTTTGCAAAGTTGACGGACACTAAATAGAGTGAAATTCATCCATCTACCACAATCCAACGCAGTTTATGTGCGCCCCGGCGGAATATCTGTCATTTTGCGCACCTTTATTCCACACGAACTCTTTATCCACGGAGCTCTTGCTGCGACAAGTGTGCGCTGCTGCTTTGCACTGACAGCGGCCAGAATCCAACTCTGACGATACCTCGGATCTGATAGGGGTTTTAAAGAGACCATTTATCTTGATTGACAGCTGGAGGACTGACAGAAGTATCGCTTTATCAAACCTTGGTGTGAGGGTTTCTTTATGACGGTTATGTCCCCTCCCCCAGAAGTGGTGCCACAGGCAATTTCGTTGCCTTTCAACCTGCGCTTATTTTGTAACTAGTGGTGGGGATTTTTGCTTCATTCCAGTGATTCGAATCTTTTGAATCGGCTCACTAAAATGATTTGCTTAGCGAACATTTGGGCTATGAGTCCATTAATCATTCGATTCGAATCGTATTCACACACAAACAAACACACAAAACGTAGAGTAGAAACATGTCCTCTATTAATAAAATTGCATAGCTATGTAGATCTATTTCTTTTTTCACACAAATGACAAATCTTATTATAATTCCCAATATTTTGTCACCTACTGGGCATAACTTTAGTCAAGCTGTAGAAAAAAAAAGAATAAATGAGTAATTTTAATTGTGTATGCTCAGTCATTTTGACACATTCATAATATTCTTCTTAGCCTTTCTTCTTGTTGTGAACTATATTAAATCGACGTTAAAATTACGAGCTGGACAAACGGCTCGTTCAGTCGATAGTATCCGATCGGTGTCGGTCAACAGATTCTTGTAAACAAACGAGATAATTCAGTTAAGTTGGTTCATGTCAAGTATCGTTTAGTGCCGCTTGGTCAGACTCGAACAACAAAACCGTGTTTATTCTTTAGGTCGTTCCTTAATAAAGAAGGTCGATTCAAAACAGATTCACGAACGAAACACCATGCGTTTCGTATTGGTTACGTTTGCATGAATCACTGGATCGACGCTTTTGGGTTTAACAACCTAGCTGTTTAAGTGCTTTGACACATGTTACAGGTAAGTCTGATAAAGCTGCCAGTTAACACAAGTGTCAACACGACAGAAGATTTGTTAAACTGACGGGGGAAAATGAACCGGTTTGACAACATTTGTATTAACAGAAACAAAGTGAAATTAAGTGTTATATACAATTAGAAAATTGCATTTTATGACCTTTATAATGTTTTGAATAGCATGCCTACCTTTTGTTTTGTTCACTGCATAGTAAACAAGTGGGCTAGCTTGTTTACAGTGTTGTTTCGAGGTAATGCTACATGTTATAGTGGATTGTAATTTATTTGTTAAATCAAAAGAAGAATGGTCCTACAAACTGGATCTAGGCATTGTTTTTGCAAGGTTTCTGTACAAAACAGACAAACAACAAAATTGCATACCTTCAGACAGAAGCTTTCTCGCGTATTTTAATTTCATTTATCATATTAGTTATTTTCCACGTCAACTTTTCAATATGTGTAAACAAGCATGTGGTTTGCTTTAAATGCTGTTACACTTGGGTATCCTGTTGCTCTTTTCAGCCCGCAGTGCTCAGACTCAGGCAGAGGAAGGATTCCTGCAGACCAGTGCACCTCCAGAACATGGAGACCTTTGTAAATGGCTCTTAAACTCACACAGTAAACCCTGGAGCCAGACTGGATATTCCAGACTGTGATTTTTGGCCTGGCTTCTGCTTCTACTGCTTAAAGTTGAATGGAGGGCTGCTCAGACTGGACCGGGTCAAAATGCAGCCTCACAAAGACTGCTTTGTGCTATGCTGTGCCTTTTAGTAACGGCCCAGCAACTCTCAGAAAGTTTAATGGTTGTCTGGTGGGTGGAAAAAAGCATGTTTCACTTGAATTTGGCCTTTTCTGGATCTGTTGATCAAAAACAGGCCTAAAATCACAGATGCTGACGTAATTTTCTTATGTTGCACAATATTTTACAACCATTATTCTGTTTTTATTTGATGGTTTTATTTTATCTTGCACATTTTGTTGTGGAGATATAACAGCATGATGATGCTGAACAAAAAGGCTTTTTCTTTTCAGTTAGAGTGTCACTGCCATCTACAGATCAATAGTGAAAGTTCACTAAATCTGATGTATTCTCAGTGGTAGCCATAGTGCAGACATTGTCTGTCATGGAAGATAGTTTTATCATTTGCACAGTAAAAGGATTAAAGGAACTGAGTTAGTTTCCAGTTGATGAATATGAGCGTTTTGTCTTCACTAAAGCTGTGCCACCATCAGTTATCTCTTATGTAAACATTCAGCCATCATATTTTCATGTGCATTGTTGAAATACTAATGAGCTTATCTGGTCAGTTAGAACATACCTAGTGGGCATTAGTCAGGGTTGGCAGATTTCAATTGTACTGTGTTCAGACTTTTCATCTAGTATAAATTCATACAGTGCCATATGCTTTTACTAGAGCTGTTACCAGCATTGGGGAGTAACTAGTTACATGTAACGATGCTATGTAATTTAATTACAAAATAAATGTAATTGCACCTTTACAGTTACTGAGAAAAAAATGTGTAATCTATAACCTATTACATTTCCAAAGTAACCTTCCCAACACTGGCTGACACTATTTTGTGAACTTTGTACTGTATTACAATTGAAACACCTCTAGTCTAAAATAAAATCTGTTTTACTTTGTAGAAGATTATCTGAAAATACATTAAAATCTAATTTAAAGCTGTCTTCTGGGAAAAATCAGCACTTGATCTAGCCTAGTTCTGTGTGAAACCAGTAGACCTGGCAGCTCTGGCACACCTTAAACTTGTACCTACACTATAAAGGGGAGGGAATATTTTGAACATCTTTTGCTGTGAATGCAATACGTTGAACCAGCCATGCACACTGAAATCACAATATTGCTCATTGTATTTGCAGCTCTTTTTGCTGCTTTTTGTTTATTAGTAGTTGTCCCAGTGTACTCGGAGCTAAGAAATATAAATATTCCTCATGGAGTTGCTAATCCTTGGAAACTACGCGTGACTCATTGTGTGTATGTGGGGATAAGCATTGTGGTGAGTGTTTAATGCTGTTTGTGTTGCGTTTGCTGGCAAATCCAATCATATATTCTGATTTCTTGTTAAATTCAAATTTATACTGCAGACTAAACATGTTTTTCTGTTAGCACTATAGCTCGATATTCTCTCAAGGATAATTAAAAAGAGATATGAGCTGTTCTTCTTGTCTCAGAATATGAGTACAGGATTTAAATGGCTAAGTGGACTTCTTTACCCACTGAGTGGCACATTTAATTGCACAGTGAGTCTCATGAATTGGCCAATCATTGTCAACGAGTCTGTTTTGAATTCAACCAACCTTTAGGGCCAAATTCTGGGGCAATTGGGGTTGTGCAATCAGATGAATTTTATACGAAGGTTCAGATGTTGTATCATGGCCCACAAAAGGCCAGTGCCTTCCGGGCTTCGTATTAAGGACTTGACCTTCAGTGGAGTTCCAGTGAGGGTGTATGAGCCTAATACTGCCCCAGGAGAGAAGAAAAGGGGCCTGGTGTACTTTCATGGTCGCGGATGGGTGTTTGGCTGCAATCGTAATTTAAAGAAACAGTGAAATACTGTTGTGTCCATAGTTTAACCTGCTTTCATTGTTTGTTTGATCTTTCACATATGTTTACAATGAAGTGTGTCGGTATATTTCACTGGAGAGTGACACCACAGTTGTGTCTGTTGGGTTAGGTGAATTTTGACATACTCATTGATTGTAAAAAATCAAGTTAAATTTTGGCTTGTTTCATTTTCCGTCTTGTTTTCTTTCTCTGTTTCACATGTTTTGTTACCGTCTGGCCCCTGAGCACAGGTACCCTGCCCACCTAGATGACTGTGAGGTCGTGACTCGCCACTTCCTGTCAATAGCGGCAGCCGATTTTGGGGTGGACCCACGCAGGGTGGCAGTTGGTGGGGACAGCGCAGGGGCGAACCTGGCAGCCGCTCTCTGCCAGAGGCTGTCGAAGTCACAGGATGGTCATCTGCCATCTCCCTGTGCCCAGGTTCTCATCTACCCGGCACTACAGATTGCAGATTTCCACCTGCCCTCATACCAGCTGAACCACTCTGTGCCCATATTGTTCAGAGGCCGAGTGGTGTTCTATTTCCTGCAGTACCTCAACGGGAATACGTCTGTGGAGCCAGCAGGTTCTGGAAGGCAAGCATGTTCCTGTCGAGCTAAAACTTTGCTATAAGAAATGGCTGGATCCAGAAAATCTTCCACCTCAGTTTAGAAAGGGAGTAAGAAGTCCGGTGGTTATCACAAGCCATGATGCTGATGTCTATCACATCATAAAACGGGCTGGATCCAGAGATCTCCCCTTTACTAGACGAGGATGATGTTCTTCACCTCGCACCTCCCAACTTCATCCTGACCTGTGAGTTTGATGTACTGTGGGATTATGGCATTCTGTTCCTTAAGCGACTGAAGGATGTAGGAGTGGATGCCACATGGGAACATCTATCTGATGGCTTCCACGGAATCATCAGTTTCTTCAACCAGGGCTGGTTGACATTTGTCTTTTCAAAAGGGTATGGACAGCATTGTACAATATGTAAAAACTCTCTGAGAAGTCAAAAGATTTGGCAGAAAGATGCAGAATGTGGCCTGTTAGTTTTTCTTTTTGTGAGTAATGGGAATGAACAAAAATGCTCCATAGAAAAATGTAAAAACTAACAAACCTTTAAAGAAGAATTATAGGGTTGTTAAACTTTCAAGCACCACTGTGTATATATGCATGTATGTATGTACAGTGGGGGAAATATTTATTTGATCCCCTGCTGATTTTGTAAGTTTGCCCACTTACAAAAAAATGAAGGGTCTGTAAATTTTTATGGTAGGTTTATTGAAGTATAGAGAGAATACCAACCAAAAAATCCAGAAAACACACATTATATAAAGGTTAGAAGTTTATTTGCATTTCAGTGAGTGAAATAATTATTTGATCCCCAAGCAAAATATGACTTAGTATTTGGTGCAGAAACCCTTGTTGGCAAGCTGTTTTTTGTAGTTGGTCACCAGGTTTTTACACATCTCAGGAGGGATTTTGGTCCACTCCTCTTCACAGATCCTCTCTAAATCCTTACGGTTTCTTGGCTGTCATTTGGCAACTTAAAGTTTCAGCTCCCTCCACAGATTTTCTATAGGATTGAGGTCCGGAGACTGGCTAGGCCACTCCATGAACTTAATGTGCTTCTTCATGAGCCACTCCTTTGTTGCAGCTGTCTCTGATTGAAAATGTTCGGGTCTATGTCATGTGAAAAGACCCATCCATGACCAATCTTCAGTGTTCTGGCTGAGGGAAGGAGGTTCTTGTCCAAGATTTTACAGTACATGGCCCGTCCATTTGCCCCTCAATGTGGTTAAGTCGTCCTGTACCCTTAGCAGAAAAACAGCCCCAAAGCATAATGTTTCCACTTCCGTGCTTGACTGTAGGGATGGTGTTTTTGGGGTCATAGTCAGCATTTCTCTCCCTCCAAAAACGGCGAGTCGAGTTAATGCCAAAGAACTCAATTTTGGTCTCATCTGACCACAGCACTTCCTCCCACGCCTTCTCTGAATCATTTATACGGCCCGCAGTGTCTTTCAGTACGGCCCGCTGGATCATATTAGACTATTTTAAAACATTTGAAAAGCAAGTCAAGTAAAGATTGCTTTCAGTTTATGATGTTAATATTATCTCCAACCAGGAGAGGTCGCTATTTCCAGCCGCTCCCCGTATTAATTTCAGGGTAGACGTGCACTCTGATGTAAACATTCACTAACGTTAGCAAATAATAAATGAAAAAATTACCATGAAAACAGTGTTTTCAAGTCAAGATGGTAAACAGATTATATTTTTACCAAGTTCAAGGGGATACTGGAAATCTGTATTTTATTTAAATCACCATCTACTCAGGACAGCAACGAATAATGAACGAGCAGCTCTCGCTGATATACTGCGATCTTTATCAGCACCACAAGTTGTTTAGCAAAACGTTTGCCAAAAAGAAATGGTCGAAAAGAAACAGCAAAAGACAGAAAAGATAGGAAAACTCACTCGTACCGTACCGCGAGAGAGAGATCGCGTGTGTATTATTTGAGTCAATAAGTCATTTTCTTCTCACCTCCATGCTGAGAAATGACATGTAGCTTTTCAGTTGAGAAACAATTTTATTAATTGAATAGTGAAAATAGTGTAATTTTATCCTCTTGTTTGTTATATTTATTCAATGTATTTCGAGGTTTTGGTTCTTTTGCTGGTAGCCCATAGTAAAATAATAACAATAATAAACAAACGGTAAATAAACATCTCTTCATTCCCTCCGGCGATGACTGTGACGTCACAGGTTCAAAATTAGAATGTTCAGAATCTGCATATAGCTACTCATTCTGCTTGATCGCTTTCAAAACTCAGTCTGCTAATTTACATTCTGCTCGACAGCAAGATTCTCTCTGTCCAATATATCAAGTCTGCAAGTCTGTCTGCAAGACTTTGCGTTTATCTAGATTTTAGAAAATTCAACTGGTTCCCAAAAACAAAAGCATGCTGATCACTGCCAGTCTGTTGATGTTGTGGTGGTACTCAGGGTGAAAAATAATTAACCAAATAAGTTACAGTTAAAGAGGAGGACACCAAACAACAAATCTCCAGAAAGACAACCAAGAGTCAACTGGAGTGGCATTTCACAGAAGGTAACGTTAAGCACATTATTCATCCATCTGAGCATACGAGTCATTCCTGGTGTTTGGTGCATTTTGGGTATAATAAAATGTAGAAAATCAAACATTTTTGGTGTAATCATGGGAGTTGTAAAACATTATTATAAATCAAGCTCAGGCAAATAAATTTAACCATTTATGAAACTCAATCTGAATTGAGAGACCAAAAATGTCCACCCTGTTAGAAACAAACAAACAACCGTTTAAAAGACGTATGCTTATCTGGTGATAAATTTGAAATTTTTTTCTCCTTTTCATATACAATTGTATAAAGTACATTTTTGATTGCTTTTTATACTATTGATATTCCCCAAAAAAATGATTGACACTGAATTGTTAGTATTTTTTGCTAACAATGTGGACAAAAAAATTCTACTGATTTTTTTCCCTATATTCCATAATAGAGTGGACATATTGAGGTTGACTATATCAGATAAAATGGAACAAAAATAGATTTCACTCATATTATCAAGTTGTTTTCCCTCCAATGAAGTGATTACACACATACGTATATAACGATGTGGAATCAACCAAATTTGAAAATCCTTAATCACAGTAACCATTATTCTGATAACAATAAAGTAGATCCGATACTATAATAGTTTGTGCTCTCTTCATCTTTTGTCACAGGATCTGAGACTCCCACTACCTCTGTAGCTGACACAGTCTCTGAGACTGACATTGCACCTGAGACAGTCATCATCCCTAAGGCTGAAATTGTGCCTGAGACTGGGACTGTCCCTGAGAATCCCATCGTCCCTGAGACTAACATTGTCCCTGAGTCTGTCATGGTCCCTGAGAATGACATAGTCCCTGAGACTAACACTGTCTCTCTGACTGACATTGTCCCTGAGTCCATCAGTGTCCCTGAGACTGGCATTGTCCCTGAGACCGTCAGTGTCCCTGAGACCGTCAGTGTCCCTGAGACCGTCAGTGTCCCTGAGACCGTCAGTGTCCCTGAGACTGACATTGTCCCTGAGACTGACATTGTCCCTGAGACCGACATTGTCCCTGAGACCGACATTGTCCCTGAGACCGTCATTGTCCCTGAGACCGTCATTGTCCCTGAGACCGACATTGTGCATGAGACTGACATTGTCCCTGAGACTGACACTGCCTCAGAGATAACACTGCCCTTGACACTGACACTGCCTCTGAGACTTTCACTGCCTATTACACTCACACAGCCTCTCAGACTAAACCTCCCTCTGAGACTGACACTCCCTCTGAGACTGGCCCTGCGTCTAAAAATGACACTTCCACTGAATGTGACACTGCCTGTCAGACTAACACTGCCTCTCAGATTGACCCTGCCTCTCAAATTGAGACTGCCTCATAGACCGGCACTGCATCTCAGACTGACAGTGCATTTCAAACTGATAGTACATCTCAGACTGACACTGCCTCGAAGACAACACTGCCTCGTGACTTCCACTGCCTCAAAGACTGACACCGCATCGAAGCCTACCACTGCCTCTGAGACTGACACTACCTCGGAGACTGCCCATCAATATAATGAGGGTGCCAGGGGCTCTGAGACTGACGCTACATCTGAGACTGACGCTACATCTGAGACTGACGCTACATCTGAGACTGACGCTACCTCGGAGACTGACGCTACCTCAGAGACTGACACTACCTCTGAAGCTTCCACTGTCTCTGACTCTGACTTTGAAAATCAGATGGCTACTGCCTCTGAACTGCCAATGGATCTGATCCAGCTACTGCTTCTCAGACATCCACTGTCTCTGAGACTGACACTCCCTGAAGACCTGAGCCCCTTTTAACGTACAGAATATATACTATTCTTTATATGGTGCAATAAAAAAATAAATACCTTTTTACTTCTACATTTCTTTCTTATTTTCTGTACTGTTCTTAAAGGAAGAGAATTCATTCCACAGTGGAGTCCATGGTAGGAGCATTGCGTTTCATCTAAAAACATTCCACAGTAAAAAGCAATGCTGTTTTATTTCACTTATTTTCTTAAAAAAAAAAACTGTACGTTTACATTTGAATTCCAAATGTTTGATGCTAACACCTTGCAAGTTGAGTACATTGTTAAATAATATATTAATTATATGGTATTCAATGATAGTATCAATATTTAACTTGCCCAGTGCAGTATTGACTATTTAAGCAGATTCCATGTCAAGGTTGTCAAATTAGCTCAAAGGGCAGAGTCAATATTATAATCAACTAATTGTTTGTCCAGTGAACATTCAGTGTAATTTCATATCAACTCTTAAGAAATATTATTTTCATCACCACAGAAAATAATGCGTTAAGAGTACTAATGCATTTAGAGCAAGATCGTCTCATTAAAGGAACTTAAACTGTGAATTGGGACATTCTACTCTTTACGCACTGTTTTTCACCTAATATATATAGTAAATTATGTGATTTCAGATGCAGCCTGTATTTTGAAAAATTATTCAGTTATTCACTCATAAAGATGGTTGTTTCTTTTCTGATTGAATCAATATTTTTAATAAATTGGTTGACTAAATGTTTTAATGATTCACTCATAAATACAGTGGTTGCATCCAAATATGCCCGCTTCCTTAGCTATTTTATAGTGGGCAATAAATAAATAATAATAATAATAAAAAAAACAACAACAGTATGTTAAAACAGTGGTATGTCTATAGAAGTACACATGCATAATATGTAATTGGGCTATTCAAAATATGTACTTATTCAGAGAGTATGCAGTTTTGGAAGCAGCCAGTCACTTGATTCGTTCCTGAATAAAGCCATGGTTTAATTAATCGGTTGACTGACGAGTTCAACGATTCATTCATAAAGACGGCTGTTTCATTCCTGAATGAATCAGTGTTTTTGAATGAATTGGTTGAGTGAATGATTCAGTGATTCACTCATAAAGACAGTCACTTGTTGCCATCCACTGCCATAACAACATGGTATACTATGCTGCATGTCCTCGGATATTAATTGTAATTGGCAAATACATTATAAGATCTAAATGTAAAAAAAATAATAATATGAGGTTTGCCCCACTTTAAAGCACGAGAGAGAGAGAGTGGTAAATTTTAATTAGTAAACCTTACTTTAAAAAGCATGCAAACCGATTGCCTTGAAAAAAACAAGTAAAGTGAAATAAAAATAGTTATTTGTATTAACCAAGGTTTAATTACTGTTGTAAACTTACACGCAAGTTCTGGTAACTTAGAATCACTATTTTCAACGGAATGATTAACTGCAATACACTATGTGCGTATTTCAAACAACTCATTTAAGTTGAGCCATCTCGTAACATTTCCTGCAACTTGGAATTTCATAGTTGTATTTATTTTCCTGGAACAGCAATATAATGTACTTGCTAAAACCATGCAAACCGATTTCCTTAAAACCAGTAAGCTTAAGTGCTTCAAATATCCATTATAAATGAATGAAAACAATGTTCCATTCATCGTGCACATACAACTAAATTTAAGGTAGTGACAGTTCAAAGTTAAAGGTAATGTATTTTTTATGTTTTTCAATGCAGTTTTAACTTGTATTACAAACATTTTGAAAAAGCAAAAACAATCTGATTTAGGGTATACTTCTTGTAAACAGTGGAGGTAGCAGTATAGGATGAGTTTAAGTAAGGCATTGGGTTGGCCGCACAAGTTGCCAGTGTTTTTTTTTTCCTGTCCCAAGTCAAGCATCACACTAAGTGTTTCTAACGGTATTAGGGTAATCCAAATGTAGCACATGGCAGTCCAGAAGCAAATGGATGAGGTAGATTCTGGGGACTGTTCTTTGCAGTACTGCTCTGAACAATGATGGCAGAAGACACAGGGTCAAGGCAGAGAAGATTTGGAGAAGTATTTAATCTTCAATGATAGTCAGCAACCCAAAAGATACTAGTGCCCAGACTGCATCAACATCAAGACACCTGTATAAAACCAAACAAAAACAATATTAGTAGGCAAATGTGGATGATCAGTTACACCTACACTGCCACCCCAGTGGGCCAGTTCACCCAAACTTGAAATTTATGTCATCATTTACTCACCCATGAGTTTTGTTTATTTTCGGATCACAAAGGCATTTTCAATGAAATCAGAGAAATTTCTGTCCTTCAACTGAATGTCTATTCAACCAACTTGGGAGCAGGTGTAATTAAGCGATCATGTCTCTTTAGAAGACTTGAGCCACCTTTTCACCATAAGGCCAAACCATTCTCATTGCTTAACCATTCCATTCTGTGCCGATCCGGCCCAAGTTGATAGAGATGTGGTTTCATTTTTCACTGTTGGGCTGTTAACAGAGCTCTTTGGAGTGCAACACAAATGTGTTGGTAATGCAAGAGTTAAGATATGGTACCAGATGTAAATAGCACCCATATTATGAAGGATGAAATATTTATTAAAATTGCAGACCCTTATCTCCCTCACTTATTAGACTTTGCTCAAATTACCTCCTGCTTTCAGCAAGGGCCAGTAATCCAGAGGAAGAAACTGGTGGTTAGGCAAAAAGACAAACCGACCAATATAGCGAGCATACCCTAGCCGCAAAGTCACTACAGGATTCACAGCACGGTTTAGCGTGTCTGCTTAGAATCCAGATCAAGAAATCGTTTGTAATGTGAAAATATAACTGACACTGCTCCTTAACATTCATAGAACAGTTTGGCCCAAAAGTAGATTAAATGGTGCCATTCAAAATGATTTATTTTATGGTTTCTTTAGGAACATTTTGAAGTGTCAGAGTTTTGGGTTAAATATCTTCATTTGTGTCGTAAATGCACACTTTTTTTATGAGATGGAATGACAGGAGGGAGATTAAATGGCAGTTCCCTTTCAGTCGGTCACTCTCAACATCACGTCGGATATCCCCTCCCGACAAAATTGGAGACTTCTCGTCCTAGAGAGGACCAATCCAATCGAGTGTAAACGCTGATAATCGCATGCCAATGTGCATTGGCATGCGATTATTGCATACAGCTGCTGCTGATCACAGCGTGAGTATAGGTAGGCAGCAGATGCAGCGCATATTCAGCTTTCGCTTCGGAGCCGAACGATCACATCATTCTGCTCCTGACTACTCTACTGAGAGAAGAAGACTTTGTGTTGTATACGAGTTCATGACCGATCCTTTTGATTATTCGAGATATTCGTGTTGGTGGTACGGTGCTTCAGCGGTGGTGGTTTTCCGTGTCGAGTGGGTTGCACACATCATGCTGCACTACCCCCTGTTTGTGTTGCCGATGATCATCTCCCCTGTGCGCCTCAGCACGCTAAAAGAGCTTTCCCCTAAAAGAGCAATTTCGGGTGCGTCTTTTAAAAGACGACGTTGCTTGGCAAAACTTGACGTTACGTCTTTATAAAGACGATGTGGGTCTTGCTATAGACCACGTATCACCCGGGCGTTCTGGATGCGGTCGTTAACTGGCGCTGGGTGATGGTCACGATCGCTGCCTCTCGTGGCTGGGCATGAAGCACGCTGGGGTGGCTTTCGTGGATGACTCATGCTCCAATTGCGGGGGTATGACCATCTCGGAGATGCGGACCAGACTCCGTTACCTGCAAAGGGGAGGAGTGCCCGTGCCACTGCCTAGATCTGGGGTTCCCTCTGGTGGCAGCCGGGGGCATCCTTTTTCTGGCGAGGAAGATTCGGCTGTGCTGCTCTCCTCCGGGACCGTAGCAATGCCTGAATCAGATCCAGAAAAAATGGCTATGCTTTCCAGGCCGCCGTAGGGGTAGGACTCGAGTGAAGACTTTCACCGTGTCCCGAGCCCGCAAGGTTGCACGATTGGTTCTCGGGGTGGTCCGCGCTGGTTCTCAGCGCCCCGACTTGGTGCCTTTCTTCCCGGAGGTGCATGGGGAGCTCACCAGGTCGTGGACGGCACATTTTGCTGCTGGAAACCGATCTGCTGGTTCCTCCTACCTCACCACCCTCGATGGTGGGGCAGATAGAGGGTTACAAGGGTCCCCCCGGTGGAGAAGTGGGTTGCGATGCAGTTGTGTCCTAATACCGCCTCCAACCGGCAGGGAGAACCGTGCCGCCCCTCCCAGGTCTGTAGGTACTCGACTGGCCAGCTATGCCTATACGACCAGTGGAGAAGCTTCCTCCGCCTTACACGCTACAGCGTGATTGCAAGTGCACCAGACCAAGGCCACTGAGGGACTTGCACGAGGGTGGTCACTACCCGGAAGTTTGCAGAGAACTCTGCACCGCGGCAGACCTCGTGCCATGAGCGACGAAGGTTACGGTCTCTGGGTCGTGCGATGTCCACAATTGTGGTCCAGGAGAGCCGGTTGTCTGACATGCGCGAGCCGGACAAGACACGATTCTTGAACGCCCCCGTGTCCAAGGCCGGCCTTTTCGGCGACACGGTGGAGAGCTTCGCCCAGCAGTTCTCCGCTGCCCAAATGCAGACTGAGGCCATCAGGTACATCCTGCCCCGGCGTGCAGCTGCTGCAGTCGCCGAGGGCGGCCCCCCCTGCCACCGCCAAACAAGAGCAGAGCTCTGCGGCCTCCAGCAAAGCCGCCCCGCCCGTCCAGGCCCCCGCCAAACCTAGTGGCAAGCGAGAGAGCAAGAGGCCCGGGAGACGGGCGACCCAGAGGTGGAGGGACGTGCTCTTCAGGAGATGGTAAGCACACCAATCCCTCCCCCGGAGGAGGGCCGGGCGAAGAATCTTTTCATCTTTTTCCACCACAGACCTCTCGGTCGGTGGTACCCAAATTCTCAACAAAGAGCAATTCCTATATTTCTGGGTCCCCAGAGGGGACAGGTGGTTGTGGACGATCCAGTGCGTATCAAACTCACCCTCCTCTCTCGCCAGTGAGAAGCAGTGGGCGGATCGGGAGGACGAACAAACGGACTACCCACGCACCCTCTGCTCGAACACAGGACAGTGTTACACACACCAGACCCCACCTCGGACCGGGCGCCCGGCCTCACAAGGGCGCTTACGAGGCAAGCATGTACTAGTCCGCCCGGACAACATAGCGACCGTTGAGTACATCAACCGACAAGGTGGTCTGCGCTCCCGTCCCATGTTGCAACTCGCCCACTACCTCCTCCTTTGGCGTCAGAAGCATCTGAGGTCGCTTCGTGCTGTCCACATTCCTGGGCTGCTCAACCGGGCAACCGACAAGCTGTCTCAAGCTGCGCTTCTGGGAGAATGGCGACTCCATCCCCATACGGTCCAGCTGGTTTGGGGACGTTTCAGAGCCGCTCAGGTGGACCTGTTTGCCTCTCCAGAAACCTCTCACTGCCAGTTGTTCTTCACCCTGACCGACGGAACACTCGGCACGGACGCACTGGCACACAGCTGGCCGCGGGGCCTTCGCAAGTATGCATTTCCCCCAGTGAGCCTTCTGGCACAGTTCATGTGCAAAGTCAGGGAGGACGAGGAGCAGGTACTGCTGGTGGCACCCTATTGGCCTTCCCGGACATGGTTCAAGGAAAATGTGTGATCATCGCGACAGCCACTCCTTGGCTGATTCCTCTGAGGAAGGATTTACTGAATCAGAGACGGGGCACCCTTTGGCACCAGCGTCCAGACCTCTGGAAACTTCATGACTGGTCCCTGCGAGACGCGGCGGTTCTAGGTGACCTACCCCAAGAGGTAGTTGACACCATCACTTCAGCGAGCGCACCGTCTTCGAGACACGCCTATGCTTTGAAGTGGAACTTGTTCGTTGAGAGGTGTTCTTCTCGCCGAGATGACCCCCGAAGATGCCCGATCGTAGTTTCTTTTTTGCAGCAAGGGCTGGAGCGAAGACTGTCTCCCTCCACCCTTAAAGTTATGTTGCTGCAATTGCTGCTAACCACGACCCCGTAGAAGGGAGGTCTTTGGGGAAGCATGACCTGGTCGTCAGGTGCCTTAAGGGGGCGAGAAGGTTAAATTCCCTCCCAGGCCCGCCCTCGATACCCCTCTTGGGACCTGATTCTAGTGATCACGGGCACTACAGCAGGGCAATTTGTGCCTTTGCAGACGTTGAGCTGAAGTTCATCTCGATTAGACTCTGCTCCTGCTGGCATTGAGCCTCATCAAGAGGGTAGAGGACATGCATGCATTGTCGGTCAAGATTAGTGCCTAGAGTTCGGGGACGGCTGATTCCAGGACCTGAGGCCCGGCCCGCTACTCCTTTCAGGGATTAGGTGGTGAACCTCCAAGCGCTGCCCTAGGAGGAGGCAGACCCAGCAACTCCTCGGGCAGGTTTGAGCTTCCGTAACGCCACTGTTCCAAGTAGAACGGGTGCGTTTTCCCAGTGTTATCCAGTCTTACTCATTGGTAGTGCCATAGCAGCAGTAGTGGTCCTCTGTGAAGAAAAGCCCTGGACTACGCCAAAAAGTAGGGGCGCAGGTGGCTACCACAGGACACTGGAAGGGGCAGTAGCTGGGGCCCTTTGGTAGGATCCCAATTTCGACGTTCATCCGACGTGACGTCGAGAGTGACCGACTGAAAGGGAACGTCTCAGTTACGTATGTAACCCTAGTTCATGAAGGAGGGATGGAGACGTCACGTCCGTCGCCACAGATCTTGTACCACCGCTGATGCGCCGGGTCACCGGCTTGGTCCAGAGAAAAGCTGATTATGCGCTGCATCTGCTGCCTACTTATACTCACGCTGTGATCAGCAGCAGCTGGATGCAATAATCGCATGCCAATGTGCATTGGCTCGTTTAGTTTACACTCGAAGTGGATTGGTCTCTCTAAGCGAGATCCCAATTTCGTCGGTCAGCCGACGTGACGTCTCCGTTCCCTCCTTCAGGGAATGAGGGTTACCATACGTAACTGAGACGTTTTCATTTTTTGGTGAACTATATATAATCAACATTATTCTTTATACAAGTATCTAAGTAATATACCAGCAAATACACAGGACATTATCTCACAATTATGTGCTGCTTTACGGTTTAACTATGAGAACTTACAATGTGGCTTAGCAGTAGAAGTATATGGGGTAATCGCAACTTAAAACAGGTAGGTCTCAAATGGGTATCCAGTTATGTCAAATCTGGGTTCTAGAAGTAAAAAAAGAAAAACAAATAAAGTTTAAGGCATTAAAAATTACAGTCATTGACACAGTTTATTTTAAAATATTGAAGGTAGCAACATACATTTTTAGGGGATGTAGGGTGTGGTGTCAGACCTGCAAAAAAAAAAAAAAACAGTGGTTAGAGGTATACTGCGTCTGCAAGAAATTTATAATAATATGACAAATAATTTTTTAGTTTAAGGCAAATTGTAGATAAAATACACTAATTTCTTGATATTTGTATGCTTTACAAGAAATAAATAAATAAAGAAAAGGCATTTATATCTGCTTGAGGCCTCAGTCATAAAACATACCGCCATACCTGTGCAGAAGGGGGAAAAATGATGGCCAACAAAGTATTAAGTCGCGATATGGACTGTCTGTGAATACGAAAGGTCAAAATGTTGCTATCTGACATCTAGCCTATTTATTTGCATGTTCAGCAGTTTCTTCTACTACAAAGCCTATACTCAAAACTTTCATTTAGACACAATTAGACAACGTTTGAATAATATTTAGTTAGTTAGTTAGTTAGTTAGTTAGTTGCAACATCTGAATGCCGCGCGGCGCTGTCAAGGTAACATTTGGTCAAACAGACCCTTTGCCTGGGAGGTCCAAACGCTTACACGAGACAGTATTTGCATACACCCTTGAAAGAACTCACTTAAAGAGCTCTGCCCTTCGAAGGGAGTAGGAAGTATGGCATAGGGATCGTGCTCACGTAAGTTTGAAATTCTCCCCTAGTGTTTGGTGTATCCATGGCAACAGAACTCTAGAGCTCTGCTCTGAGTCAGCTTTGTAAATACAGCAACGAAGTACTCATTGGTAACTGGGCAGAGGAGAGATTACATGTAGGTGTATATGTGTTGCTTTATCAAGATTAATGTATTTTTGTATTCATAGTTTATAGATAGAATTGTGTTGTGTGGATTTCTCGACTTAATTTACTTGTACAAAAGTTGTTTTATCGTTATCACGACTTAAGTTTCTCGTGATTTCGACATAAAATATGTTTTATTCTTGAAACGACTGAATTTTCTCGTGATTAAACGACAAACGTAACAAGTTGTTTTCTTTCCACAATTATTATTGTTTGATTTTATACCAAAATGCATGCGCATCTCATCGACAGGACGTTATCTTATTATTATTATTCTAATATATATATATATATTAGTGTGGATATTTCAGCAAAAAGTTTGTTTCGCTTAATAAAGTTTACAATAAATACATATAGTCTAATCAATGCTGATTTCAAGAAGCAGTGGAATACGAGGTTTGACTTTATTCTCCTTTAAACCACTAGGTGGCACAAAAATTTACATAATTATAAATCGCTGGTAGACCTTTCCTTTGTGACATGTTAAGTGTTTCTGTATTTTTAAAATTAATATATTTTAAATATATTCTAAAACGATACTAACTGAAGCTAAATGTCATTATGCACTAGGCCTATTTACTGTTCCTGCTATAATTTTAGTCAGAAATAGTATGACTTTGCTATACTGAATTGTTTTGATAAAATTCAGTATTGCAGCTTAAGTTTTTTTGCCTTTGGCCATACTACTTTGAAGTCAGCATGAAATTAAAGTTGATTTTCTTTAGTATTGTAAGATATAGTTGTTTGAATGAAAAGGCTTCTTGAATGAGAAACAAAAATGTAGGGCTTAAATATTGTTCAATGGGATTTGTCTGAATTGCGCTAAAAACTTTAAAATGTATTAACTATTAAATTAATTAATAGTAAATATACTGAAAATACTCATATTTGGCATCCACATCATCAGGTCCTCACATTTGCTTGTAAAAGGTTTCTGATGAAAACCTATTGGCTCAAAAAAAAATCATAATAATATGTAGTTGTGTTAAATACTAAGACCAAGAATTTTGTTTCTAACGCATTACTGAATTCAAAGTTGCTGAGTTATTTCAATATTGCATTAAAAATGTTTTTAGCTTCTAACATATATTGGTGAATATTATTTATAGACAATCTCTAATCATTCTTGTTTTGAGTAGTTAACACACTACTTAAGCACTTGTCAGTATGCAATGTGTAAACCCTGAAAGGGGTGCACTTCCTCAGACAGTGCTCAGATCCATGCAAAAGTGATTAGCGCTGCTGATCAGCCTGGTCAGCACAGACTGGAGGCAGACAAATGGGATTGATGCAAGTCGTTCTGCAGGAACAGACCTGAGAGAGTACATCTATGATCAATAAGGAACCGCAAGCTCTGCTGAGCGTGGGATTTGTTTGCTGAGTGTTTCTGTCTTTCTTATGTGTGTGTGTGGTGAGACAGTTCACTCGGGACGGCGAACAGCAGCTACAGTATGGACTACATGCCCCACATGTCACACAGGCCCGATGCTGTCATGTGCCAAAGGGCTTTTCGCAGATCAGAGGTTTGGGACTAATTCATCAGTTCATGCATCATTTACCAAACATCACAAACACAACAGTTTTAAAATAACATTTGGTTTTGATGCCGGCCGACAGGCGTACATAGACGTGAAACGTGTTATTAAGCTCCAAAATAACAGTCCTTTGCATCTTCTTGGAGCTCTGAGCTGTCATTGTAAAACTCTTGTAAAACTGTCTTCATGTGACTTCAAGTGTTTAAAAGTAAAAATTATTTTTGACTTTCAAACCAAGTTCCAAAAACTTTGGTAGTAGAGGGAGACAATTATTTGCATGCTTATACATATTTCACTTAAATATAATAAGGTATAGTAGTTGTAGCGGGGGATACATATGATAATTATATGTCAAGGGTCAACTCCTATCTTATATATTATTATTATATTAAATTGAAAGCACTCTGGAAAACTTGATTTTGATTGCGTTTTAATTTAGACCATCTGCATAACAAAAACAAAATAACAATATAATATCAAAAATCACCATTTTGCTTGTTATTTATCAATTGTAGCAAAAATTAAGAATACTACATTCATTTTAATAAATTTTACTGTAATATTGGTACAATGTTCAACTTGTTGCTAGGTGAATTGTTTTGTACATTGTAATGGGCTTTTTTTCCCATAGGAAAAAATATAATATGCAAGTAAAATTATTAAACAATTTAAACTAACAATCAGTATTGTCCACATATTTATTTTTATATTAGGTGACTTTTATGTAATGGAGTGCTGCAGTGATGGCATTTTTGTGGATCCCTCAACAAAACCTAAAGGTTCCCTTTCATGGGAACTTCGAACTGTATCCTCTAGGGGTCGCTATGGGGAAACGCCTCATTGTGACCTGTGTTTTTGGCGGCCTGTTTTTCATTTTAGTTGTAGTCTAGTCTTTGTGTGAAGCTGTCATTTTAGTTTTTATTAGTTTTAATCACGTTCATACTCTTTTTAGTCTAGTCAAGTTTGTCAACTAAAAGTCTGAGCATTTTAGTCTTATTTTAGTCAGAATTATCCATGACTATTTTCGTCTAGTTTTAGTCGATGAAAACTGATGACATTTAGTCTATTTTAGTCAATGAAAATTGTATTTTAGTCTCTTTTAGAAATGCAATTCTATTTAACCCAGTCAATATAGTATAGTACCTAGTAGTATAGACGAAACCAAATTTTTCTTTTAGCCAAACCCATTTCAAACAAAGTTATCTTATTATATTATTGTTACCTAATAGACTCAAGAATACATCCATTCCAAACACGGAAGACGCTCTGATTTGAATTTACAACATTTATTTTACCAACCAAAGAAGTACACACACATAAATTTAAATAAGTACAAACCCCGGCTGGCCGGTCATCTGTCCCTTTCTCTATGTCAGACTTAACGTTGTTTGGTTTTCGTCTTCTAAATCAGAGTTTCCCAACCTTTCTTTAGTCACGGCACACTTTGGAAATTTTAACAAATTTGTGGCACCTTACAAAATAAATTGTCACAATATTTGAATTTCTAACATCAATATGATAATTTGAAAAGTATAGATAATCGGTACAACAGGGAAGAACTGCAGATTATAATGTCATACAGCTATTTTTAATATTATAAAAAAAATGTGTCTATCAATGGTGGCAATCAGTAGGCTAATTTCTAATGAAGAGACCAATTTATATGACAGATTTTAATGTTGGCTTTTATTCATATGTAAACATTGTGAGATAGCTAGTTATAATGGTAATTAAACAAATTTTTGCTCACTCAGTGCATTTTTGATTTTTCAGCTGGGTAATTTTGTTGCAGTAGCACGAGAGCTTGATTTTAAACTTTGAATTGAATAAAAAATGACAAGTAAGAAGTCAGTAATAAAATAAGAACAAATTAAGAAATTACTAATGATAGCACAAATTAAAAAAATCACGATAGCCTACAAATGAAATAAATTGCTTTTTAGTTTTTCCAGGTAGGTCTAACACACAGTAGGGCTATTAAAAGATTTTTTTTTTTTTTTTTTTTTCCCAATTATCCAAATAATGTTTAATCCAGAAAGCTATTCATTATCAAGTACGACATGAGCATAACGAGTTTAGCAGATCATTGTGATAAGAGGTCAGCTTTCCCAGAGTTGCCCATTTCCCACCCCTGTTTACACACAGTAGTACTACTGTAAACAGAAACAATATGTACTACCTAGATGTTTCCTGTGTAGGGTATCGGCAATCTAATATTTGGTCAAAACATGGTTGAAACATGAGGAGCCGAATTCCACAGAGAGGCCCAAGGCAATAGGATGTTTGTAAATCAGATCCTGGCGCCACAAGCCAGTCTGAAGCATGCCTAACCAACCAACTTTCACAGAACAGCTTTTAAAATGAACACAGAGAACACACTGATCATAACATCTCAGGAAGGAGATTGTCAATTTTGGGGCAAGCAAGATTAATGGTCAAAGAAATGCACAGCATGACCATCATGTAAACCAGTGATAGTAATCACGAGCTCTTTGGATTGACTTCCCCCACCTAGAAGACAAAGACCAGACAGAAATTCTTTCTAAACCCTTCTCTCTGGTCTTACACGGTCGGGTAAGGCAGGGGTGTCCTTATGTTCACAGAATGACACAGAAACTGTCTTTACAGATGTAGATTCACCAAAATGATCTCAAAAGGACTTTTAAACGAATATCAGTCCATTGGGGCTTAAACTCCCCTCATGTATGTAACCCACACATTAGTTCATCATGTTTAATCATTTACTGTGTATGTCTTTTTAATAACTATTGTATAGCTTAAGGGTTCATATTCATGTTTAGTATGTGTGAGTTTGAAAATAATTCTTTGTCAAATGTATCATATTCTTGTTATAGAAATCATGTCCAAAATTATACTCCGCAAGAGCGGGAAAAACTCGGACCATGTGACTGATAAGATAACATTTGATTTATGAATTGGGAGGAGAAATATACAACACCCCGAGCTAAGACGGTATCTAATTGGTCAAAACACCATTTGGGATGTGTCCAACAGCCCGGTTTAAATACTCAGGACACCATCAAATCATTCCCTTTTTTCCCTTTTCCTGGCTTTTTAGTCATGTGCTTTCAAGTCATCACTTTTAGCCATGCGGCTTTTTAGTCATAGCTTTGAGCTATGCTTTTTAGTCATATTTTTTTTAGCTTTTTGAGCGTGCTCTGGCCAGCTCCTCCAAAACCATGAGGAGAAATGCCACCTAGTCTCGTCAAACTTTACTTCTATTTCTTTACTTTAGTTTATTTTATTTTCCGTTGAGAGTTTCGTGTTCTGAGTTAAGTTTTGCCTAACGCCGTGTCTCTGAAAGAATGCCGTCTAAAACTTCCACTTCTACCACAACTCTGCGTCGTCAGCCAACACCCAACCACTGGCTCCTAAGACTGAACTTCCAGCCAATCAGCAACCGGGGAAACCCCCTTTTCTGCAAGGACGACAACAAAGGGAACACTGGACACGCAACGCAAGTACCTCCAGATCCTAGCTGAACTGGTGCATTTAATATACATTTTAACCTCATTGAGGAACTCAATGCGAGGGTTAATTAAGTGATTGATGTTTGTTCAGATCTATGCAATTGCACATATTGCTGTAAACTTGGGATTTCACATTTTCATTCTCTTAAACTAATTATTTCCTCACTTTCTCTCTTCCTGCAACTTGTGTGTGAAAATTTGCTTTCTCTATTAAACTACTACATTAGCCTACTGTTGAGATGGCCATCAGCGTTTGACTAATCTGTTGACTAGGAAAAATTAAAACGAGTACGAAAACTAAACTTTTACCTGCACAAACCAGCACAAACAAACGAGACTATTGGGGTAATTTTGAAGCATGTGGGGGGCTGAGTGACCTCAAAATGATCATTAAATATTATTTTAATATCTAAAAAAACAAAGCAGCACAAACGAACATTTTTACAGCAAAAACGGAGCACAAACGATTGAGACTATTTTGCCGACGTTTTGCGTTGGGTGGGGGCCCAACTTCATGGAGGTACGCATAGAGCGGGATAATACGCAGAGCGTCACACCATGTGAAAGTGGAACCTGAGCGGTGAACTAATTTTCGGCACCCGAAATTTCAGTGCATCTCTAATTAATGGCGACATCAGAAATGGATATTATAATAGATGCAGTGTTTCTTATAATGCCGTGCGGGGGCTGAGAAGTGACATCGCCCGTCTAGCGCAGTGCGACCTGCTGGCCGCCCTAAAGTGCCGACACAGGAAACAGAATACTGCAAATCATTAATAATAATGCGACTAAACGAGAAGAAATAACGTTATAAAATTTAGTTTCGTCTCGTTTTGGTCAACAAAAATGAAGAGACATTTTAGCATAGTTTTTATTTCGTAAACCACATTTGTTCTCTTTTTTATTCGTCAACAATATTGCATTATATGTTTAATTATAGTCATCGTCACATGACCAGAATTTACGTTGCGTCTCGTCTCGTTTTCGTCACGTAATAAAGGTTAGTTGACGACAATATTTAGTCCTAATTTTCGTTGACGAAAGCAACACTAGTCGTTGACCCATGGCTGGAAGCTACATTTAAAAAAACACCAACCAACTTTGGCCTACGACAGCCCATTACAATCACCTACCGGTGCGATTTATAGTATAAATAGGCGCCGAGAACAGTATTCCTTCTTCGCTTCACTCTGACCATTTGTTTGAACGTGCATTTCCGTTGTAAAGCGCTCTATTCATCTCTTTATGGCGATCACTAGCAAAGCGTTTAGAGTGGGTTTTCATCCGCGTCGTCGTTATTTGACACCTGATTACACACAATCTCTCTGTGTTTGTTTGTTTGGGCAAGAGCAACGCCGGCAATGTCCTTGAGGGGGGCAATCCATGTTATGTAATGTGCACATGAAGGCTTTGTGCACTTTCTAAAATCCACACTGTGGAAAGTTTGCGTTCTTTCTAAAATCCTGTATGGTGAGGGCTTCGTGCGGTTGCTTCGTGTCCTTTCTTGAGCTGGTTAGAGCCCCATTCACCTTGGGCACCACTCCATTTAGGTATCCTATGATACCTACTTTAACAGGGTGTAGCCACTAGGGGTCTGTTGAGACAGTTCCTTTCAGAGCTTATGCAAGAGCAAGCGGTAGCCCCTGTGTGACAGGCCAAGATTTAGTGTGATACTAGGTTCTTGGTCGTATCCCCTTAAAGAAATCCATTATGATTCCAAGCCTTAAGCTCTACCCCAGGCCCAGGAGTCTGGCCCTAACAGGTAAGTTGGGTATGTAGCCTAGGCCTTTGGCCTTAGGGAATAACATCACTGACAGCCGTCCTGCGCCGTCCCAGTTCACCCTCACCATGAAAAATGTGGTAAAAACAAAAAAAGTTGGTATTTAGTGCTCGCCATGGTTCTGGCCCGCACTCCCTTCAGCATGGCGGCATGGGTATATCGTTCCCCATAGCGACCCCTAGAGGATGCAGTGTCTCGTTCCCTTGAAAGGGAACGTCTCAGGTTACTTATGTAACCATGGTTCCCTGAGTAGGGAACGAGACACTGCGTCCTCTAGGCTTCCTGCCATGCTTCGAACGCAATCTTCAGATGAAGAAGTGAATGACATGTTCTCCCGGCGCGTATTTATACTAATAATCGCACCGGTAGGGATGTCATGGGCTGCCGCCCCACCAATGTTATTGTTGTTTTTAGATGTATGCTTCAGACACCGGTCATGCTGAAGGCATTCCCCGTAGCGACCCCTAGAGGATGCAGTGTCTCGTTCCCCCATCCTCATGGAACAGGGTTCCGAGTACCTGAGACGTTTTCCATTGGTCTTTGGATTACTGCAGAAAATAAGCTCTGTGAGCAACAAACGTTTATGATTCTTACATGCTCTTAAACCCATTTAAACAACCCAGTGATTTCAGGATGATAGAACTGGAAGTGCAAAACTTGATCAAAACTCAGGTTTTGCCTACAAATAACAGATTCACTTGAAGTATGTTTTTTTTTTTCTTCTTAAATATCATCTCTATCAAGCATTCCATATTATTAGCAATGTATATTGTGCATTGTGAATGATCCGTTCTGTCCTTCACAAACCATGTCTTTGGGTTTAATTCAGGGTCTTCCCTTAAGGCAGTTATTTTCTCATCATGACGTCCCCTCCTCCCACTGCCTGGTGTCACAGTATGATGAGTCATACGGGCGGCAGGCCTCCTCCTCTCTGCCCACACTGCACTCCTGGAACTCTTTCAAACTGGCCAGGGTCCCAGAGAGGTCAGATCACCCGACCCAAGGTATTAAACATTCCCTTGACTCCAGATGGGTTTTAATGCAGTTCAGTCTGCGTTTTGAATTAATGTTGGAGAACATCCCTGTAAATGGTTATGGATATCAGTTATAATAACACATTGGCTTTTATTTTATTTTATAAATTTTTTTATTAGAGCATAGACAAACATAACCGTGGCAAATGTGAATGAGAAACCGATGTCTGTTATTTGTCAGTGGGTAATTTAAATGAATAGTTCACTCAAAATTAATTCACATGCATGTTGTTCCAAACCCATATGACCTCATTTGTTTTCAAGTTTTAAACAGATGGAAATACCCTAAAAGTGATTCTCGTGACTCGCACTATAGCTTTGTGTGAGGAAAATCGAAGGTGATTCACTCAAAGCAACCTCTGTTCTCATAAAAGTTCATTAGAAAAGTAGTGATGTTTGACTGATCATTTTTTTGATGCTGTGTCCCAATTTGCCTACTTATGCTATGCCCTAAAAGTATGTACTCACTTTTTGAAGAAAAAGTACATACCTTTGAGTGTGTAGCAGAATAGTAGACAAGGTTTGGGACATATTACTTCATCATAACCCTGTCGCTTAGTTATGTGCATCCTGTCATCCTTTAAGCTGCCCTGTAAATCATTTTATCACTGTTAACATCCTTCACATTTCATTTAATTTAATTTCCTACCATATTGGAGAGAAATGGAGAGGCACATTGATATGACAGTCACGTGTCTTTCATGCCAAGAACTTTCTTCATGTGTTTGCATAATGATGCATTTAAAAGTTAATGACCAAACACATTTTTATGAAAGTTCACAATTTTGTTGTAGATGAAATATAACATGGATAACATTACTTAATATTATTAGTTTTAATCAGGTTAGATACTGATTATTAATTGCTCAAACCCCTTTCTCTACTTAACCGTCGATCTCACATACTCTGCCATGTTTGTTGTTTTTAAACACTTTTTATTCAAATTTGTATCTGTAATTGCATCCTCATCCAGCGTGCAATGTGTTGTGGGTAATATAGCCATTAGAGTGTACATGGATCTGCACTTCAAAATCAAACTAATTCTAATTTTTAATATTAATTAGGATGGATAGTATGCAAATATTATCTGACTTGAATGAATCAGTTGATCCAGTTAACAAAACCGCTCTGAATGATTCGTTAATGAATCAAGTTACTGATTTGATTCAGTTTCAGTGATTAACAGCTCACCTTTAAAAGTAACTATTCATTTAACACTAATGTGTTTACATTCTTTTAAAAACTAAGCCATTCATAGGCTGGTATTATTTATATTCTATTGTAGTTTTATTAATATTTTCAGTAATTAAGTAATTTTGCACTTCTTTCATTGAATATTACTATTTAGGTTCAATGTATTTTTTTTTCAGTTGCATTTTGTGTATTTCTAGGTAGTAATTTTAGTGCATCAGTGCAAGTTCAACTTTTTTTTCTTTTCTAATTTTGCTAATTATCTTTTAATTTTCATCTAATATTTATATTTTATTACAGCTTTATTTTGTTGAACAAAAATGTTTTAATAGTTTTTGCTAGTGATAATAACCCTGTTCTGTCTGTGGTCTTTTCGATGTTGCTCTTTTTGTTGAGTCATTACTGTTTCAACACTAGTGGCACAGAAACTACACACAGTCTGTTTGAACATGTTCCTCTTTGTGATGTGTCTCATTTTTTCCCTCTCTGCCTCCCTTTGTTTCTTACACACAGGCCCGCCGAGCCCCCTATCTAATGTTTTCTGGGGGGGGGGGGGGCGGCGGGGGGGGGCTTGGCTGGCTCGCATGGATGCAACAGCGGCATTGGGTGCCGTCCCACACTAAGCGAGTATAGGGCTTCATACCCTCTGCACCCCATCAGTGCCTTCTGTTATTCTCACCACGTCAGCATGCCCAAGCGCTTCTCCAGCAGTCAGCTCCCTGCCAACCTCAGCAACGAGGACCTGGCACTGAAACACAAACCCTGCAGGCAGGTCTCCAGTAATCCAGCCAGCCTGCTGTGACCCTTACCCCACCTTCAGCCCTCCAGTACCACACAGACTGGTCTCAACCTGGGTAGAGGGCTCGGAGTAGCTTATTTTATTGATTAATGGCATCTAAAACCAAATAAGCAGGAGCATTTCACTGTGTTTGCACAAAGACAAATAACAGCAGTGTGGTCCAAAAGTTCAAATACTTTTAATATTTAATGCATTCGTTTTATATTACATTATATTATTAGCACTTTTATTTATTAAAGTGAAAAGTTGAACTGACAGCAGCACTCGAGCTGCATGAACTCCACAAGTGTGTGTAAAAATTATGTTCTTCGGCATAATTTGAGATGACCCAAACAGCAGCTTGTGCTTTTGTTGGAGAATCAAACTTTTGAATCCCACTGAAATAATAATGGTCATCAGTATTTAAGCGCTTTACAGGTTTTGGCGTGTATTTGCAGGCCTATTTTCATGCACACAGTAGTGAGTGAAAGAGAACCCAACTGTGTTAACCAAAAAAAAATTACCTGCAAAGCCCTTTCTCAGGATATGACAGGCTTCATTATTGCACTAAAATGGCATTGAATCAACAGTTAATTTGGATCTGTCGTACTCACAGTGCTAGTTCAGATAGCCGAGTCATTCATCGACACTCTAAGGGGACTGTCCTAACTCCCATCCCATTAAGTGTTTAATTATGTTGAATCAAAGTGTTTAATTACAAGGAATCGGATGCTATATTTTACGTCCAACCATCTGTTCACACTCCTCCTGCTGTGTAGGTTTTATCCCACCGTGTTCTTCTGCTAGCCTGTGGAACTTCCAACTATGTATTTTTGCATATGTGTCACTGAATTAGTTCTGTCAAGATTCCATCAGACCTTGAGATCTCCCCCACATGATGGCGCTAGAGTTACACACAGAGAGCAATGAGACGTAACAGGGAATTGCATCACAGCACACACTCCTCTGCATGCCTGCTTTCTTTGATCACATATGCATACACGATTGTCACAGTGATTGTATTGTATACTTTCATTAACATAAATTGATTATGTGATTGCTTTGCTTTTGACAGCATAATTGCATTTAAATTTAATTAAGATCCTGGTCATACGAACGCCACTTGCTGCAACCACACATTTTGTCAGAACTCATTATATATTGAAGTCTAACACAAGAACCAAGACTCACTTATAATAGATGAGAGAATTTTATTTCCCTGTTCTTCAGACGATAGAGACAGAAAAGTGCAAGAAGAGGCAAAGCATTAGATTCTTCCTTCCTTACCCATTAATTCATTAGTTCTCTCTAAATTGTTTAATGGAATACACAATGATAAACGTTTCTTCTGGGCTCCCCAAACTGCTTGTGATGTTAAACTGTCTTTGCAAAGAACCACACAGTGTTGACATAAAATGCTTTAAGAAATTAAAGATGCTTCACGAGTAAAGCCATTGACCTGAAAGAAATCCACTTCTTGTGACAAGATGACAATTTGAGGAAATGTCATGGAAAAAATACATTACAACAAAATATTATACAACAAATAGATTTACATTTTATTTAAAAAAAATATGCCGGTATCATGTAAGATTAATCGTGTGATATGCAGAGAAACAACTCCAAATATGCAGAAAGAAAATTAAAAAAAGCTATGAATATAATTAGAGAGCTTACATAAATTGTACTAATGGCAGCCATTGATGTTGTTTATGATGCCAGCTCCACAATTGCAGTTCAGTTTTATTCTACACACAGTATTGATTGGTTAACATTATCCACACAGTGTTTCAAAAGTGGTATATTTACTGAAACATTTTAAGCACTTGCACAAGACATTTCCAGGATTTAAAGGTTGATTTAGACATCAGAGTGGTTTGAAGGCCCAAACAAACAAATAGCCTTCACTGCGACAGCAGATTTATTTATCAGTAAGTGCTGGGTAATTGTGATCTAGCTGTACAATAACTGCATGTAATAGCCTTGATATTTTATTTAAATTGCCACTAATTAAAAAAAGGTGCATTCCTTTAACATGTGCATAATATGGCCCCCGAGTGTTTTTTTCTTATCAGACAACCTCCTACTTGAAAGATCTGACCTTTTTAAACACAAGTTTGTTGAGTGGTCTTGTCGGGAAGCACAAGGATGAACGGAAACAAAATACCTTTAGCCGGATACAGCACTTTCAAATCCTGTGCAACAAAGCTTGGAGATACCTCATCTGCAAGGAACCTCAAGGTAAATTGACGGCTCACACAGTAGATAATATTGTCCATAGTCACACACTGAAAGGCTGTGCAATGTGGAAGGCGTATCGAAGAGCATTCGTACCACAGTCGGGCCACTGCGTGAAAGCGATACACGCTGATGCCCAGGGGACTGACGTCAAAGCGGTACAAGAAGTTCCTGACTGCTACCATTTCTGTGGTCTTGTCCTTACTGCCCACGATCATGCTCTCTCGCCACGTGTTGGTCTTGGGATTATAGCGCAAGAGGGTGTATCTCAACGTGCCCCCTGCAACAAACAGTTCACCGTTGCAAGCTGTAGCCTTGTGAGCTACGGCGAATGTCTCATTAGGAAGAGGTGCCACAAAGGTCCACCGGTTTGTCCGGGGGTCATAGCGCTCAACCGTTGACAGGCATTCGCCTCCAATGGCGTACAGATGGCCCTGCAGAGCCACAAGTTTGCAGTGAGGCCTTGCCTCATTCATGGGGCTTATTTCGCTCCAAATGGAAGTCATTGGGTTGTAACAGTACACTTTCTTCGAAGGGGTCACTTCACGGTCTGGGCCTTGGAAACCCACAGCGATAAATAGATAATTATCCATGGTGCACATGGCGCAACCTTTAGATAACACTTCCTGGGGAATGTGGGTATGAAGGTGCCATGTGTCCTTATAATCCTCGTAGTAATAAATACCGCTGGACGACTTAACTGATTCAGACCCTAAATCTGTCGACTGTGACGGACGTCTACTCCAATCAGGGGAATCCATATCTGCGACCACTAACCACTTCCTTCCTCTCATGCGTTGTGTTTGGATGTGATCACGCTCCCCTGCTTTCAGCCTGCCAAAGAGGCCTGGGTCTCTGAAGACCTGAAGGTAATTATCAGACATGACACGGAGAGCAGCTTGCTGAAGGGCAGTGTGACCGTGTTTTTTAGCAAGTGTTAAAGCCTCCAAGCAGTTGCCTAAATCGAGCTTCCCTGCTAGACTCTCGAGTTCTGCATTTACCATGTTCTCTGGAAAGTGTAAGAATTTTGCTCCGGCAACAGTTTCGACTTGTGGTTCCTCCGGTGCATCCAGGTTTGCTATATCAGAGTCTAATGGGCTTGAAGGGATGTCATTGGGTTGTGCTGGAGAACAGCTGCGAGGTGTTATAGCCCTATGTGTAGGCAAGGGGATTGGAAGCTCTGAGTCACTGGCAGCAGTAAGATAGCTGTCCTGACGGATGACTACTTGCCTGCTGTACCTCACAGTCGGCTTGAATGTTGAGGGAGGCTCGTTAGCAATTCGTGGAGCAATTTCGAGATCTCGCATTATGAAACTAGAAGGCTGTGGACTTGGCGATCGGGAGCGGTCCTTAAAACTGGGTAAATCCAATGATTGCGATTTAAACAAAGTGCTGTTTTCGTTTTGACCATAAACTGGACTGACGGACGGGGTGGGGCTTAAATTTGAGATGAAATGAGAAGAGGACTCTACGTAGTACTCATAGATTTTTCCATGGACGCCCGTTCTACAATTCCCTGGCCCATCCAAGATAAGGTCAGCATTCTCAACTTTGATTTCAGCCTTTGACTGAAAACTTGAGAACATGCCCTGGTGACCGACGTCTTGTATCAGCTGCCTGCCAACACCCGTGCCACCTTCCAGCTTCTTCATTAGGACTGGGGATCGGCGACCACTTGGACTTCCTGGACCTTTATCGGTCACACCCGGAAGTTGTAAGGTCAACTTTGGTTTGCCACTCTTCGCCTCAGTTGTATCCTCAATTGTGTCGCTTTTACTTGTAGGTTCCTCCTTTGCATAAAAGTCCATAGTTTCAGGCTGACCCCTTTTCAAGGCAGAATTTTCATTTTTAAGGCTTTCTTGCAAGGGTTTCTCTGAAGATTGATGAAAACGATTTTCCCTGTCAGACTCCTCCTTTGCAGCTTCACTCTGTGGTTCTTGCACAGTATTGTAAGCGCTGTAGCTTGTTTGGGTTGCTTGCACACCCCTTCTTTCACTTCCTCGCCGTCTGTTTCGTGCCCTGGAGTTGTAGAATCTGAAAACCAAGGCGACAAATAGAATGGTGGCCACAGATAGAGTCAGTTTGCCAAGGAGCTGCATGTCAAAATGCACTCCAAGCAATTCTGCAATTGGCATCTCTGTAGTGAAATCTATGGTGGTCCACTGGACATTGGATTTTATTTGAAGCTTCTTCCCTAGCGTATTCCAGCCAGTTCAGGTTGTAGTTTAGTATCTGCAAGCAGAAGCACACTGTCAGCTGTCTCTCCTCCCACCGAATGACTAAAAACCTGATATGTACAACAAGAGTATTTGCATCCTGTGTTCTCAGAGGGCGGGGACCAGTATCATTCCACCTGGTGCAGGTGATCGCTATGAAAACACACTAAACCAGAGCTTCAGAGATTTATCTTACCCTTTAGTTTCCTTGAAGAACTAACATTTTATTGACGATATATAACTAACAATTTTAGCAAGTTAGCTTACATATTGTAATATATAAAGATGACATTTCTCCAGTGCAGAGAAAGTGCAACCCAATGAAACAAAACAAGACATGTAAATTACATTGGGAATGGAGTGATGACTATTTGTTTATGCCAGATTACCTTGTTTTAGTGGATGATATGTCTATTTGATTATGAAAATAGCTAACATATCCTGGCTATTACAAACATAATCGGTGAGCATGGTGAATGTAATTTACTTAAGAGGTGGAGAAGGCTGATAGACTATTTAAATTACAAACATAAGACAATATGACCAGGATGCTGCTGTTTGCACAGCAAATGCCGATGATCAAAGTTCTTTCGCATGAACACATGACAACAGTGTTGCTGATTAGCAAGGCTTTGAGAGATGATATAAGGCAGCTTTGCATTTGCCAAAGGCATTATTTGCATACCCTTAAAAAAGAACACGGTTTTAAATGTAAGGTATCATAACCTGTAATGGTACCAACTGTAATATGATCGACCTACCATCAGAGAAAATGAGCAGAATAGCCATAAACACTTGAAACATGTTGGTGTGTACTTTTTTGTCACAGCCATTGTTTTGCTATGTGATAGCCGTCTTGTAGCTGCACCAAGGAAACCTAAACCAGCAAGCATGCTTACTCCTGAATAATTGACGTATGTGTCGCAAAGGTCTGCTAGCACTCTGCCCCTCCTATCATGTGTCAAATGAAAAGCTCTGCATCTGGAGAAACAATGGATTTGGCAACATACTGTGGAAAAATAATTGTGAAATTAATAATAGACTGAAACGTGTGGTGAATGTCAAAGTAACAAGTTAGTGTCAAACCAAACTAATCCAGATGGACTTTAGCTTTGCTGAAGATGATCTATGCCAAAATCACTTGACACTCAAGCGAGCCACTTTCTTTGCTTTCTACAGCACAGCTAATGTAACCTAAACATATGAATTACAGAAGATATAATAGACTACGTCAAGCCTCCGTATTGGATTCCTGGAAATGTAATTTTCCAAGGGATCCAAACAAAGTAAATCACCACTGATAAGATAACAGGCTGTTTTGGCACTTATATAATTAGGTTTTCTACACTTCTGGTTACTGATCACTGGCAAAATCTGCAAGCACACTTTATTATTAAAGTCATTAAATGAGTATATTAAGAGTGAAATCTAAAAACACCTTTAAATGTTTTAACACCTTTGGATGTTTAAACATTGATTTAACTTTCTCACAGCATGAGAATGAGTGTTCATGCAAAATACAATTAAAACAGTTTATACACTTACATTAGTGTAACTGACATATTCATTATTCATTTTTTTTAACCAAGGAAAGAGCCAGAAATTCCTGAAGACCATCAAATTAATTGTTCATAATTTTTCCTTTGAGTTTGGGAAGTAAGACCTGAAATGGCAAGGGGCCTATCTTCCTGATTTTATTAAGCCCATAAAACCACATCGCCCACCTAGGCTTTATACCTAATCCTTTAATATATGGTGTGTCTAGAAAAGCTTAAATTGCAATTCATGTGAATGTACAAAAAAAGAAAAGAGATTACTTTGCACGAGGACATCCGATGAGAGCCAGGGTGGCAGAGGACAAACCTAAACAAGGCCATCAAAGGCTAAGCCGCATTCATAGTTGAAATATTTTTTCTAATGACTCCTATCCCATGAGGCATTACTGTAGGTAGGGGAAAATATTTTGTTTTATAAAGGCAATCAATATTATGTATCACTGCATGTTATACAACATCTCCAAAAAAAAAAAACATTAGCCAGACTGCAATAACTTTTGTTAAAAAAAAAAAAAAAAAATAACAGGGAGAATAAAGATATTAAGCATTCAGTATGAGCACAACTTTAATCACAGATTGATGTAATAATAGTGACGATAATCAACTGAAAGTAGGTACTTCCCTATAGGGCAAGAACATGTAGTGTTGCATGTGTTACACTGTCCTTCTATCTTCCATTGTGGAATCACATACAGTGAGATCCCATAGTCTGAGACTAAATTTATAAATTTTTTCATGACAAATGATGAATAATAATAAGTTTATTTCCAAGTTTAAGTTTCAGATTTTCAGTGTGGTTACAGACTTTTGGACCCCACTATACTATTTGTTTATTTTTGAGAATATGGACTCCCAAGCTGCACAGAGGTAAATTTAAAATGTGGGCTAACAAAATTCATTAGTTACTGTATTTAGGTTAATATAAAAGTGTTGGGGTGTATCCTGGGTACTTCCTGATATATGGGTCCTGTCATCCACAATGCACCTGCTGAAATGCCCTTAGACAAACATAACTGTCCCTCCACTGCAACTAAACCGGAACCTGACAACAGAGAAACACACTATTTGAGATATTCACAATTCACTAAAGCAGAGTCAAACTGATCATAGACCTCACTTATAATGATAATTATTATTTCATTACGTCACCACACAGTATCAGAAAACAGTTGCTAGAGCATGCATTTTGCTCCCGAGTATCAAAAGGACAATCACACTGCAGTCATTTTAAGTTGATCATCTCCATTTTTAATACAGGTGATATGAAACAAATGCAACAACCCTGTTTACACTTGGCTTCACTTGAGCTTCCTTTGGGGGATGGAGGGGCCGTAATGGTGGCTAACATGGTCTTAGCAGTAACTGTTAGATTAGAGAGAAGGACTGTACACGATGCAGGTCACTGAATATGCGACAAAAACTTAAGGACAGGTAGGCGACAAACAGATGAGGAGGGGAAATCGTCTCCGAACGTCACATGCACCAGCAACCCCCGAGAAAAGCTGTCGTCTTTCCTCTGCGGTTGAAAACAGTCAAACGGATGTCATATACTGAACACATACTGAACACATGAAATCAGATCATGGAAAGGACACTGATTTCACCTTTTTCTAAAAGCCTGGGTTGGATTTCAGTTGGGGATGACCAGACACACGCAATAAAGCCATTATCTTCTATACACCCCTTGCATCTTTCCCCCAAACCTCTATTAATTATTTTTTTTGTTTTGTTTTCTGCTCTGTAATATACTTTTCATTATTTACAGGGATGTACACAAAATACACTTAAAAAGAGGATCTTCCATTTCTTCGCAATAAAATGTCACAGGATGTTTAGTATTGTCTCTTTTTTGTTACATTCCAGCCGAGAGCCATTCAAGGAAACGAAACGGAAAAATACTGTGATCAAAAAACACAAATGGCGTAAAACATGGTCCTTAAAAAGGGGGTGTGTTTGAGTCCGGTTTGTGCCAGTGTGCAGTAATTCTAATGGAGGCAACTCGAGGAAGGCTAGGTGGAGTTGAAGTGACAGTCAGCGTTGTCAGTGACCCACAATTCCTTAATGTCTTTTCTTCACACTCCAGTGTATGGCATTTTTGTTCATTGTGAACACCAGGCGCCTTTTTGCTTTTCCGAATGATAGGTCTCTGTTGATTGACAGGCAAGTTTAATGCAAAAAAAAAAAGTGTCAGTGTGGTAGGGGCAGACAATAAGGAGGTGCTTGTTCTCATATTCAGCATGTTATTTTTTTATATCATCTTTTTTTTTTTAAATCAGCGATATTATCATCTCCATCTGGATCTTTTTTTTTCTTCTGTGTTCACAAAAAAGGGTGTTGCGCCCCCTGTTGGGGGTTCAGGTTCTCCCATAGATGAACGCAAGGTAGGTTTATTCACGGTCTGGAGAAGGCTTGTTTGTGTGTGTGTGTGTGTGTGTGTGTGTGTGTGAGAGTGTGTGTGTGACTGACTGGAGAGGAGGAGTGTTTGTGTGCGGTTGAATCGAGGATATTCACGTCAGTTCAACAGTCACTGTGAGAATAAGTGGCAGGCATATCAGTCCAAGCTTGTGCAAACCAGGAGCTCCATCTGAAAGAGGAAATAATAGTAATTAGTATTTGGCAGGAATATGCTTATCACAACTTGGTTTTAATCCAGTTTTGCTTATGGCACTGTCTAAAAGGAAAAGTTCACCCAAAAATGAAATGAAGTTCTGTCATTATTTACTCATGTCATTCTAAAACTCTGTGCTGTTGTTTTCTATGAAACAAAGTAAGAGAGTTTTGAAAAGTCTTTACTTTAGTTGATCATGGGCTATCAAGCTTCACAAATGACAAAACAAAGCACTATAAAAGATTAAAAAAAAACAATCTATATGATTTGTCATATATTCCAAAAAAACACAGATTTGTGTAAGAAAATGTATTAATTTAACCATAAAGGAAAAAGGGGGTCAGAGGTCTTCTGCACTGGAAGGAGTCATTCTTCAGCTATACGTGCAGGTCAGGGGGGGGGGGGGAGGGGGTGGGGGGGGGGGGGGGGGGGGGGGGGGCGCGGGCGAGAATCAGAATCTGTATGAGCGAGCTTCTTTTCTCAGGTAGCTTCCGGGCCTTGCATCTAATGCAGTCTAAAAGGTTTGAACGAGCTGTCCAATGGTGCAGGATCACTTTTAACATTCATGCATACTACACAATGTTCAATAAGCACTAAATGATGATGGCTGTCGTAAGTATTATGAGCAATACTTCAGTGCTGAAGTAATTTTATTACCATCTCTCTTATTTTCATTGACAAAACAAGTGGTAATATATAACATTACTTCTACTTTTATGGCTTATACTGGTGTTAGTGCTATAATTAATATAACATAAGTACCACTTCATATCCACAATATGAATACATTTTTTTCTTATTTTATGGTCAAAACTCAGTGGTTATATTCAGAATGTACGGCCGTAAAAAAAAAATAAAAAATCAGTGCATATATACTGTATAATGCCCTCAAAAATGAAGAGTAAATATAGTTTACATTAGTATAATCCTAGCAATGTTGTCAGCGACGACCTCACGACGACATTGTCGGCATATGTAATTTCTTATCTTAAATTATTAATATAATAGAATTCATATTTTAACCAAACTATTAATTTGAGATTATAATATATTTTTTTAAATTGAATATATATATTTTTCTTTTTTTTTTAAAAAATGTAAAAACATTTTTACTTCAGTTCAATCACACAGTACTGAAGGAGATGCAATAGTGTGGCAAACAGTATTTCATGCATTATGCTCGGAATGTACACTGCATATTTCAACAAATGCATTAGGCCAGCCATACAAAAATTAACATACTGTGCAAACTATAAACTATGCATGTAAAGTACTATAGTAGTTTGCCATTCTGAACATAACCAGCCTTTTTAACTGAGGATTCAGCAGGAGAATTCCAGACTTCAGGCCATTTGTGAGCACTAGAGTCTTTAGGGTGTTATTTTGTGAGTAGAGTGGGTGTTTGAGATTCAGACACATGTCAGACATAGTGACCTCCCGAGGCCTTGTTCTACAAGCCATTTGACTTGCATACGAGGGGCATCTGAGACTCGATTCAAGATCGGCGCTCACGTTGACCTGATTCTGTCCTTGCTCTCACACACCTGCCCTGCTGCATTTGAATATTCAAATTTACATCCGTAGACACGGCGGTGCACAGGAAAGAGGTGCGGTGAGGGGTTTTAGGTGAGGTGAAAGAGAAAGAGAGTGAAAAAGAATAAGAGAAAAACATAAGAAATAAAGGCAGAGGCCTCCTTCAGCCCTTCTGCCTGACAGTTCTTCATCTTTACATATGAGACTCTAAGAAACTGTAAATGAGCCAGCACTGAATGTATAAAACAACTGTAATCCATCACTGAATTATATTTGCTGTGGACACGCTGGTGCATTGGTAAGTGATGGCTCACTTCTAGAATCTAAATGATGAAAGCAGCAAGCCTACAGAAGACACATGGCCTCTTGAGAGGAGGAGAGGACGGAGGGAGACCAGAGAAAATAAAAACACAGTATGTAGCCTTAGAAAAGTCTCAGAGAGGGAAAGAATTAAAAAGACAAGAGGAATGGGCAAACTAAATAAAACTGAACTATTACAGTATTTTCCTTGCTCTGGATAGTATCTAAAGAGCAGTGTACTACAGCATCCCTTCAATCTATAGAATAGCTGGTTATTATCTCCTGTCCTCAGTATGGTTACAGAGCAAAGCCTATACTTTTACTTGCTGGATAGCTATAATTTATCAAACCACAATTAAGCAATTTCACAATTCTATAATGCATAGGACGCAAATACTGCTTTTGAAACATACAGCAATTCCAAAAGAACAGTTCCACACATTATACTGCATTTATATATAGTATATTCTATACAATGTGTAATTCAATCAATAGTATCCAGTTATCATCTTGAAAATTGATATGGTGCATTGTGGGATACAGAAACAAATATAGTTATTTGGAAAATCTAATTCAAAACAAACAAAAAAGACATTTTGGCAAGTATTTGATCAATGCGATATTGCTTTTGGTTCATGTGCCATTCTCACAATGTTCCATCAAGTTGAGTGCAATGCATTTTGTGATAGTATTCTGACCTTGCTGCATTTCTGTAATTTTTAATAACTTCAGTTATGCAATTATACCACCCGTAGGAAGAAAACACAGTGGAACTGCTCTCTTGTAATTCTTAATTCATCAAGGATTCTTCTCAAACAAGAGGCAGCAAAAAGCTCACACAGCCAAGGAATCTAATCATTGAGGCATTCAAATACTTACTGTTCGGATTCTGTGTGTTTTTCATCATACTTGGGTTTTCTGCAGAACAGAGAAGAGGAGGGGGAGTTGAAGATTAAGAGGTGGGGAGGGAGAGAGAAGAATGTATTAATAGATAATACGAGAGATAACCATCATAGGGTTGCGCTCTAATGGATAAAAACCACAAGTCTCTTAGAGACAAGACTAGAACACCGCTGAAGAGCTATCGGCAGCCAAAGTTCATGTTCACTTCTATTCTTGGCAGGCTTCAATGTACAATCCACCAAAGACTGCAACCTTTTGAACTTTGAGCTCTCTGTGCACGCACAGATGAGCAAACTGCAAAAAATACCAAAATATTTTCTAAGAATCCTCAACCGCCTCCAAGACTGCAAAAATCTATTAACAAGACCTGATGCTGCAAGCTTCCTTTCTCCTAAATGCTCATCTTTGTTCTTTAATACAGCTGAAGGGCTCTAATGAATGGCTATTGAAATGGGTCAATAGTAGCCCAGTTCAAAGGCTCTTAATCACCATTCTCCCCTCTGTGCCACCCGTGTTCAGACTCAAAAACACAAGCATGTTTTGAATGTGGTGGATGACGAGGGCCACACTAGGCTGTTAAATAGACATTAATGCTTCTCCACGTGAACCATTCCTGAGGTGATGCCATCCCTAAAGAAACACTTTTCATTAAATGACCTCTTGTACTCTGCCCCAAAAATCTGTAGATGTGCATGAAGAATAGACCTGAAGAACAGAAGTAATAGGCCGATTGAATATTATGTGATTATTTACTCACCCTCATGTTATTTCTAAGCTGTATTTTTTCAGAGAAACTGTTTTTGTGCAATGAATTAGGTTTGAAGCTTTGAAGGATCAGGAAGGATACAACTGCACCATAAAAGCATCATGGTCCACACAACTCACCCATAAACACTGATCAATTAAGTTGCTGTTCACTGAAAATCTTGACATCTGCCAGCGCATTTAAATAATGTCTTTTTAGGTTTCTTTCCAATGACTTGGTTGATTCTCTTCACAAAACCAGTATAAACTCACTGATTTAATTATCTGGCTGCAATGGTTGACAGTTCACTCAAGGGGAAACTTTCAGATAAGTTGAAATATAGAGGATGGACAACTTTATGGACCGCTTTAATGACATAATTTAAGATTCTTTTTCATTCTTTTTGAAGTTTGAAAGCTTCAGTCCCCATTCATTGTACAGTATTTGAATGGTAATGGATTATTTAATTCAATGTGTAATGTCTAAATATGCTATCAGAAAAAAATATTGTTATTTTTAACATTTAATTCAATTTTGTGTAAAAAAAATAAATGTTTTAACAAATACTCAGTCAAGGAGATACTGCCTTTGTTACATGTGTAATTCCCTAAATGGAAGATCAAGTCAAATGCAATGCATTGCCTCGTGGCATCTCTGTAATTTTTTACAACTTTAGTTTCTGCACAAAGTGTAGTAAAGTGACCAATTCTTCAAATTTTTGAGTTTAGAATGACATGAGGATGGGTAAATAATGACAGTTTTTTATTTTGTGTGCCCTATCCCTTAGCAAAAGTCATATGTGTGTCATAAATGAACGTATTATTTTAAAGGAGTGAGAAGCAATTGTTTTTGCATGTGGTTGAATCTACAATAAACAACTGATTCAATTGATCATGGGTGCAATTGTATGTTCACGCCTGATAGTGAAGCATATTCAAGCATGTTGTCCTCAGCCTTGGCTGTCATTCGGATTATCCAGAGGAGCACCGACTGTCCTTCATCTTCCAAAGCACATCTTTGATTAGATCTGCGCTCACACTATAGGCAGATCTCTCATAAAGCCTGACAGCCTCGAAAGCTCAGGGGGAATTAGTCCAGGGGCGGCACAAACACACACACACACACACACACACACACACACACACACACACACACACACACACACACACACACACACACACACACACACACACACACACAAATGCATCAGTAAACAATCTCTTTCTAACATCAATGAAAACAAAGCCAAGACTTAGTGAGCACAGCATCTGTTTCAGCAGCAAAGGATGGCCAGACAAAACCACAGGGGAATGAAACTGTCACACAATCACACAAAAAGGCTATTTTTCTTTTAACAACATGTTGATGATTTCATATTTGTGCTAAAAAAGACAATATCCCTTAAGTAAAGACATCTGTGGCCCCACAAAAATGATAAAAATACTGGAGATTTGACCGTCATGTGTTAATGTAATCATCTATTTTTTGTCACAAATTTCTGAATAAGCTGCTTCCCTGCTTAGTTTAAATAAATAAATGTCCTTATATACAATGCTTGGTTTTATTTCGCACTTTATCATGAACTAAAATGTTATTTTTGTTGACTAAAATTTGAGTAAATTTGACTAAAATCATTGAATGACTTGACGAAATACTGGCTTCATTTAAAGGATATTGTCCTCAAAAGACAAAAAACTAAAACTAAATCCAATAGAATACAATGAGAAACAGAATTCCATAAACAAAGACCTTTAATTATTGCATTTAGGATAGAAATAGGAGTTACTGTTGGAGCTACTCACCAAAAACAATGAGGCGTATGTGTGTGTCAGTGGAGCCCAGTGGATTCTGGGCCGTGCAGCGGTACATGGAGCCATTTAGTTCTGCAGGCACTCGCTCCAGCACCAGTTCCTTGCCATCTCTTTCAGTACTGCCATCCAGCAGTCTGCCACCAACCCGCGTCCAGGTGAAGAGAGGCTCAGGAAACACCTCATTCTGGAAGTAGTGTGTGTGTTTAGTACACAAGGATGTGAAGATAAAGGAAAAAAGGATGAAGAGAAAAAAATCAGTCCGAAGAAGACAGGGATGCAAAATATATCAGTACTAAATCAGTTACTGACTTATATTTGTTTTTTTTTTTTAAATTGCAATTTAAATTGTGCATGATTTATCCTACATATGACATTTGCTGTCATCTAATGCTCACCTCATTTGAGCTTTTTCTTCTTTCGAAAGATAATTTCTCAAAATGAATATCCATTTTTTAATAATACATCATAATGTTATGAGGTGTAAAATCACAATTGATTTTAATGCTTTATTTTACATTTATTTAGTTAATACAGAATTTATATATAAAACATTTATCCATTTAAACAATTATTAGCTTCAAAGGCATCTTATATCATTAAGAAACGTTATATTATGAACAATATAAACTAGTAAAATAAAAAATGCTTCCTTTAAAAAAAAAAAACACTAAAACAACAAACAAACAATCAATCAATACCTTTCCATTTGGAAGAAAGGACAGAAAATAAGAGAAATAAATCTTGCACCAAGTCATCAATGAAATGCAATACTATATTGAGACAATTTAAGCATTTCTTGTAATAGACTTCCAGGAAGAGGAATGTAAGGGGTTTGATGGTTGTTAGGTGGGCAATGAAAAAACATCACATTAAACAGGTAATCCACAAGAGGCAAAAGAATATCAATTATTCTTATGTGCTCCTTTGCAGTGGTCCATGGTGTAGCATTGTCTGCAGCTATGCCTGGGAGCCCACTAACACAATACATAATTTCATGTCTATTTGAGCAAGTCTTTGCCTTTTAATACTTGTGAAAGCTCACTATAAGACCATTTGATTCTACACAAGAGGACAGGTGTTATGAAACTCAGAAATCTCAGTGTCTGTGCCAAGGCTACGTCCCGATTAATTGTAGATCCAGTTTCCGGACATGGGAGAGGATTTCTTTCCCCTGCTGATCAAACCAATCTACCCATGTTCTAGGTGGGATAAGTGACTGGCTGGCACAATCCATCTAACTTCACAAAATCATGTGGCTTGTCTGGGTGACCTTTGATAATGGCTCATTGGAGAGTGTGGCTTGCCTGTGTCACTGGACTTCCACATTCACACCATGACAGCAGTGAAATGAGTTTGCACTTGCTGGTGGAATCAGGTCAGATCCAGATAAAAAAAATATCCCCCATGGCACTTGACTGGTTAAAATCAAGACATAATAAAACAAGCTCTTGGAGAGTATAAATGCTCAGTACTCAAATGCAACTTTAAATTAGAAAGGAAGAAGGCACCAATGTGACCTCATTTGTTGGTGGTTAACTAGAGTCTAAGTAAACCAAAGGGGATATTGAGTTTTTTTGTGACTGTTTGAACTGCAGGGTAGTATTTAGTTTTCTGTGATAACATTGATCTTATCTACATGTGAAACCCAAGGCCGTGGAGCAGCTTAGGATAAGGGAGATGTTCTTCCAAATACATTTCTATTGGCTTTAAAATCCTCTGAAATCTTTTGTGCAAATATTAAGATCCAAACTGGATTTATGTCCCCGTCAAGCCTGTTTATGGTGACCATTCTTCTATTATTTAAAGGTGTACTTCAAATATGTAAAATGTGGGTGGAATAAACACACAGATCTGCCAGACAAACTGCCTATGTACCAACCAACTCCCTCCTCTACTCAGGTAACTCCTTCTTAGCGCTTTTTCCATCCAAAACCCAAAAAAGAGAGAGCATTCTTAATGGAAAATTCAGTTTTAGATGGTAGATGTATTTTGAAGCATAGTTTTTAGCTAATCTGAACTGGTTCAGGCTGGTCATTAGCTGGTCTAACTGAACACTGACTGGGATTAGACTGGGATTGCTGGCCATCTAAATGGTCTACAAGCTTGCAAATGACCAATTCTGATCTGCGAATAACAATTCTACATCTGCTAATCACTAGTATAGACCAGCTAATGACCATTTTACACAAGCTCACAGCCCCTTTTAACCGGCTAGAACACAGCTAAACCTGAAATTTCCACGAGGAATAAAACACAACTACTGTAACATTCTTTTAAATTCATGACAAACAAAATAGCGTAAAGTAGATTCAGTGATGATAGCATATCAGGTCTAATTTCTTTCCACCTGAATGCCGTTGGCTAGACACATCTCTGAGTCAGAGCTGTCACAAAGATTGGGCGGATCATCACCAAACTGTTCTGTGTTTATCTGCTGGGGAAGATTTTTTTATTTTTTTAGCTCTTGGCAGACGGTGATAGTTACACTGAGACAATCTCCCTGCTTCAATAGGCTTGTGGAACTGATGGACTATTGAAGCAAGTATAAATTTGGCGCCGTTGACAGTAGAGCGCTCCTGGCTAGCTCTGTGCTCACACCTGTTTTGCTAGCTAGTCTGACAAGAACAAACGAAAGCAGCAAAATCCCTGAAAGCTGCAGTGAAATACATCAACAAACAGCTGATTTGTTTTTAATCAAATTCTCTTATGCCTTCTGGCGAGAATACCAAACAGAAAACAAACACAAGTAAGAGGAGTTTAGCATTAGCAAAAAGAAGCAAAATGTTAGCATTATAAATCAGCCTGCCTTATTTCTGGGGCTAGTTGTTGTCAAGCTTAGATTTTTCACCGCAAAAATAATTTTCTAGATCCATTTTAGTGTCTTATTTATAGCATTTTACTGGAAAGCATCTTTTAAACAAGATACATTTATATGAGAAACAAAACGGCCATTATTAAGATTAAAGAAAATATTATACCTTATACGCTACTATACCACAACAAGCTATAATAGGACCTAATTAAGCTTATTTTTTTAACTCGTCCTAACTGAATTGTTTTTGTTTATTAGGCACGAATATAACAATTTCATGATTCTGTGCTTAAAACAAGTAACATACTATTTGCCAACAGGGTAAGAAAAATAAACTTAACTAATCATTCTTAAAAAGTGTCAGAATTTTGCTGCTCAAATATGTGTTTCTTGTTTTAAAGATATTTTTACGTCCAATATTATTCAGATATTTTTATTGGAAAACAATACCTAATTAATAAGAAATTTGGTAACACTTTAGAATAGGGAACACATATTCACTATTAACCAAGAGTCATCTATGAATACTTTCCTAATAGTTGTTAAGTTTAGGTATGGGGTAGGATTAAGGGATCTACAATACGGTCATGCAGAAAAAGGCATCAATATGTGCTTTATAAGTACTAATAAACAGCTGATATGCTAGTAATATGCATGCTAAGAAGCAACTAGTTTAATAGTGAGAATTGGTCTTTAACATAAAGCACTACCAGAAAATATTTTTTTTGTAAAGATCTGACTCACCAATTATTTCCTTTAACAGCTAACAGCATGCAAACCGGATAAATATCTAAATGGAACAAATGTGACCCATGTTATCATTTAGCAATTTTATGACAATTTTTCATTTAAAGAGATTTATTAAATGCAACGCTGCATTAGTTTTGTTTCCTTCGTTCTGTTTATAGAGATGACACTGAAATATAGAGTGCTAACAATTGAGAAATCAATTAAAGAAAAGATAATAGCAAATTAAATGGCATTTCATCCAAAGAGCTTTGTTGTCACTCAGTCTGAGTGTCTTTAGACCACTTACAAATGCAATTTGATTCTTATATTAGACTCTTATCATATCTCACAACCCATATATGTCCAGTACTTTCAAATAACCTTGAGTGCTCAAGGTCTTTTTTTTGAGTTGCAGCCTAAAGTACTTTCCAATAGATCATTTTCAGAGTTCTGGTTCTCATGACCTTTAAAGGACTTTGAAACCCCCCTATTTTGATTTCATAGCAACTTACATGATTGAACGGTTTGATTTTGCCAGATGAAGTGCACCCCTCCTCGGACAGGTCGGACCATTTGGATTGATAGCTCATGGATAGCAGTACCAGGTCAGCAGCTGACAGATACACGTGTTGTATTGCACACTCTGTAAGAATGGTCACTATAGCCGTACATCACACAGGCTTAACTACACATGTGGGACAAACCTCCTCGTATCCAAAACTGAACTTGGCCCTGGTTTCGTAACCCCCATGGACTTACCACTGGAGATCCTACCTGGAAACCTTGGACGGTGATGCGAACCGTATCCCCTACCTTTGCTCTGGTAGGGGTTATCATAAGCTTGGGGCCTTTAGGAGCCGCTACGGAAGGAAATGAGAGAAAACACTGTCAGTTACAACAATACTAGAATACCAGCATAGCATTAACAGACTAAAGTCATGGCGTTTGACTTGGAGGTCAACTTGGAGATTCTCAGTTTCATTCATTGAAATTGCTGAGGAGTATTTATTTCCCAAGAGAGACAAGGACCTAAATTGGGTAGACACTCATTACTGAAGAAGAAATAGAGCGTGCAAGGCAAACGGTGGAGGAAGTAAGATAAGAGACACTTAGAGAACTAATTCCCTTGTCTTGTGTGGACCGAATCTCCCAGATGGGTTTAATTTGGTCTCAGAGAATGGCTGGGATGTGATGAAGGAAAGGAAGGTTAAAACATCATATTTTGACCTTCTCAGGCACTGAGGATTTCTCTTGTGTACTCAGGGGGAAGATAAGAAAGTGATTTTGTACATCTCTGGAAAGTGAGACCACAAGTTTCTCAAGTGAAGCTTCCTCTATTCGGCAACACGAGCTAGGCGCTTTATAGTGTCAGAGTCTGAGTGTGAGAACACCTCCGACTGGTCCCGTGTTAAGTGGTTCTGCATCGTTTACTATGATTACCAGCATCCACTCTGTGTAGCCCTGAGAACCACACAACAAGTTTTGTGAGCCATATGTTTGCGCTACCATATAATTCCAGAGCGAAGCTTAGTAAATGAAGATTGGACTTGAAATTGTTCAAAAATACATCCCACTGTGGCCTTTTTTCAACCCTCATTACGGCTAATGCTACGCTTTGGCTCCTATAACACATACAGATAATCCAACTACTGAGAACTATGTGAAACAATGGCTAATCATGCTTTTAGCCATCAATCAAGCCACAGAGTGTCCAGCAAAATCTAATGAGGCATCAGGCCAGTCTTAGTCAGTTTAATGATTACCCCCCGGTGCTGCTTAATGGATTATGATTTCCGCTCTCACATTTGTAATGGATCCTATGAATGTGTATTTCACACATAAATCAAGTTAGGGCAGGACACTACACAGAATGCACAGAAATCCTCTTTTGCCTGCTTGCTTATTATGGAAATTATCCGGGATATTAGCGGGCAGGCTTTGCGGAGTGGAGAAAGAGATGTGAAATGCAATACACGAGAGATTAAGAGCTTGTCAAGGCATGAATCATGACTCAATGACTCCATTGATTTTCCCTAAGAAAACAGTTGAAAAACAAAAGGAGAACACTGATAGGGCCTGTGTTCTGACAGAGCAATGGGCACTCAAAGGCTGACCCTGCCTTTTCCGTACCAAGTGGTTGAATTAACGGATCAATACCTTGGATTGCCTAACCTAAGCCCTAACCACCGGAGCTGTCAAAAAAATTCACTGAGCTGTGACATTTTCCTACCCGTGGTGCCAGGTAACTGTTCTGCCATAGCATTTGTTGCTTTTGAAAGAAAAAAGGGCAAACTTGCTTCTGTTAAAAAGCATTGTGAACAGAATTAGCCTGAGAAAGCCTTATAAAAAGCTTGCTGTTGAAGTAAGGTGATGGCCAGATGTTTGGGACCAACTCCAGGAGGAGCATTTGGTGACCCATGCCATCACCTTTGATTATGGCTGCAAGCACCGTATCTGATGAGCCACAGAGACGTTGACTTTTCAGGCTTCACTAAAGGAGGCAACTACAAAGTCTCAAAGTTTAGTCATCAAAACATTATTTATAGTATGAAAATATTTAACTAGTCTTAATGCACAATTAAATATACAATATCAACTAGACCAGCATAAAAAACAGCCCAAGCTGGTGTATTTAGGAGAGCTAACACTGTCCAACTTGATGACTCTGTGCTTAATGCAATTTACCCAAGTACAACATGTTCCTGGATCAACATTTTTATCAACCAATCGGATTCTACCATTAGGTTTATTTATGACTGTTGATACAAATGTTCTTCCAGGACCAACAAAGAATCCATGTTCAATATGTATAAATTATGTCGGATTTAACCCTGGCTTTCTTCTCAGAATTGTTTGACCAACTTCTCATGGTCCACTGAACCTCCAAGCTATTGAAACTCTTGATAGAGAAACGAGGTTGTTTGAATGTGCACAGATTCATTCACACTCCCACACAAAACCCACAACAAACATCTGCGTACTTATTATCAGTCTATTGGGTGGAGGAACTTGCCGTGCAGGCATAGATCATCTCTAGCCTCTGGATGTGAGAATATAACTCATTCCCCTTCTGTGTTTTTGCTGAATCAGTAGCACCTTCACCCATGCAAATCCTTACTGCTGAGCCTGGCTCCGTTTTAATTATGGAGAGGGACTGACTGAATAACTGCATATTTGGATATGACTGACAGACAGCCAAGTCTTTGTCAAAGTCTAAACTTTGAACCTTGAAGTCATGGCAACAAGCCCAGCCGTGATGCTCTGAGGTGAGGACGGCGTTCTGAGAACACCGCCTCCACAGACCAACCGCATCCATTTAGAGCACAGCGCAAGTCTCGCCTCATGAATATTCAGTGAATGTAATACAAATTTGAGTCGCTGTCAAGATGTTTCTGTCTCATGTGAAAATATTCAAAACTGTGAAAGATTTATGATTTGTGAATGCTTCTATGACTTGCATTTCATTTTCTGACTGGGTACAGGTTAGTGGATCACCTGTACTGGAAGTGGCATGATAATAACTGAAATTAAACCTAAACATAATATCTTCCAGTCTTATTTCCTCAGGTAATGGCTGCTAAAAAAAATCAGCTTTGCCATCACAGGAATACATTACATTTCAGATATTCAAAGCAAATCAATTGCAATTGCATTTCACAATATTACTGTTTTTACTGTACTTATACAAATGCAGGGTTTAATTCCGACTTCAAAAATGACAGTTTTGCACATGCTAAGCAATGCATAAAGGAAACAGATACAAAAACATTCACACATATAGTCCCAGGTTACGTATGTAACCATGGTTCCCCGAGGGAACGAGACGTTGCGTCGGAAAACGCTAGGGGAACGCCTTCAGCGATACCAAGCTCTGAATCATATGTGTAATCAGTCGAACGAAGGGCGAGACGTCCGCGGCGGGTGACGTAATGACCAGGAAGATATAAAAGCACGTGCGGTGAAACCGGCGTCAGCTTATAGGAGTGAAGCAAGCTCTAGTAGGGATGCCGGAAGTATGGCCTTGCAACGCAGCTTCTCGTTCCTTCTGGGAACCATGGTTACATACGTAACCTTGGACGTTCCCCTTCGGGAACTCGAGCCGCATTGGAAAATGCTAGGGGAATGAGATGTCCACGCCGCCAGACTTGCAAATCCCTCCCTGGTGTGAAAGGGCACGGCTATGGCAAGAGAACAAAAGAGCCCGGAGTGGCTAAAGGAGGCGGGGCTCGCCATCCCGAAGGCCAACTTCTGGAGGAGTGAATCTTGACCCCAAAGGAGAGGGGAGATCAGAGGAATCAAGGCTATGGAAAAGCATCCTGATCCACCACTTAGCATAAGCTTCTCTGGACAGAGGCCTCAGCCTCCGAATTACGCAGAGGAAATGTGTAAGAAGAGGGTGTTTTCCCACTGAATGGCCACCGAGAGGGGGTGTGGTAGGCCGCAATGGCCGCCACAAAGCCCTTTAGGGTGGAGTGGGTCAACCCTGCAGAAAAAAGGGCCTGCAGGAACTCCAGACACTGTACCAACGGGCAGTTAGCTGGGTCGGGATGCGGTCTCCGCAGAAATACAGTTTACTCATAGAGGGAGCTTCGAATGTGGATGGTCTCAACAACCTCGCGTTGAGAGACCGGAAGTATGAGGTGTGCAATCATCCGGAGGCCCACACCACAGCTCGGCGGGGGCGTTGCGTGACCTTCCGCCTGTGAGAGGAGATCTCTCCTGACGGGAATCTCCCATAGAGCGCCATCGAGGAGAGAAATCAGGCCTGAGACCCAACCGGACCTAGGCGGAACGGGATACTATACAAACAGACGGGACGTCCGGCGCACTGTCTCTCCAGAACTACCGGGAGCAGGAAAAATTGGAGGAAGGCGTACCAGAACGAGAAAGCCTCGGCCACGTCTGTACATGGCAATCCACAGCCCCATGTGAGGTGGATGAGTGTCGAGAGAACCAGAGGGGACAACGCTGTGATATCATATGAGGTCGGCAACTGTGTGTCCACTCTGGTTTGGAAGCCGTCGCGCACCCGAACAGCTATCCATATCTGCTTCACCACCTGTGGGTGAAGCATCCATTCCCCGGGCCTCAGCCCCTGCCTCGACAGGATATCTGCTCCCTTATTGAGATGCCAAGGCATGTGGACTGCTTTCAGCGAGAGGAGTTTGCCCTGGGACAACACAAGTATCTGGTGCGCCAGCTTGCACAAGGGGCGCGAACGCAGAACTCCCTGGCGGTTGATGTAAGAGACCACCGTGCGTTGTTACCAACATATGGTTACCTCTTAGGTCTGGGAGAACTCGAAACAGGGCCAGCATCTCCAGACAATTGAATGCCATGTCAGATGGCGACCACTCCACAGACCGCGGGCAGGGTGGCCACTCATGACCGCACCTCCACCGGTGAGGGATGCATCCGTCGCTAGCATACGCGGCAACAAGGAGCTCCCAGCACTGGGCCCTGAGACAAGAACCAAGGTTTCCTCCACATGTCTAAGGCACGTAGGCACCTCCGCGTGACCTTAAGCATGCGAAGCGGGTTTCCCCTCGGGGAGAACCCCTTGTTCTTGTGCCACCACTGTAGGGGTCTCATGTACAGCTGGCCAAAAAACCACGTTGGACGTGGCTGCCATCAGACCCAGCAGTCTGAAACTGCTTGACAGTGAGTGACAGGCCTTCTCTCACTCTCACGACTGCAATGAGGATCGACTCGATCCGAGCAGGAGACATACATGCCTGCATCGTGGTCGAATCACACACCACGCCCAGATAAGTAGTTCTCTGTACTGGAAAAAGCACACTTTTCTTGGCGTTAAGTCTTAACCCCAGCTCTTTCGTGTGAGCGAGAACGACATCTCGATGTTAGAAACGCCATACCGCTATGATGAGCTAATATCACCAATCGTCGATGTGGGGGAGGCGGTTGAAAGTGTGGGTCGCATGAGAGGCAAGTCCTAAGAAGAACCATATTGGTAAGCTTTGCCCCCAAAAAACGAACCTCAGGAACTTCCTGTGATGAGGAAGGATGGAGATATGGAAATATGCGTCCTTCAGATCGATCGTGACAAACCAGTCCTCGGACCTGATCTGAGACACGACTTGTTTGAGTGTGAGCATTCTGAACTTCAGTCGTATGCATGTGACTGAGCGGTTCAATAGGTGCAGATCTAAAATGGGACGCAACCCCCCACCATCCTTCTTCGGAACAATGAAGTACCGGCTGTAGAACCCGGAGTCTGCCTCGTGCGGAGGGACCACCTCGATGGCCTCCTTCCTCAAGAGAGTAACCACTTCGGGTTAATACGAGCCTGCGTCAGGACCACTAGCGTGGGGGGGACCCAGTTGAACGAGGCGGAGTACACACGAGGAACCACGAACGGATTCCGTACCTCTTTCTACAGAGCAGGGAGAGGATGCCCATTTGATATAACATTTGGCAAGTAGTTCCACGCTGCTAATAATCTACAAGGGAATCCGGTGAGACAGTCTGAGACTGATCTCGTGGTGTGCCCAGAAGGTACGTCGGTGCCTTGTGAGAGCATCGGGAAACCACCTGAAAAGGGGCTGGGACGCGTGAAAATGAAGAGGAAGCTCTGGGGACCTCAGCACCCGACCGGCCGCGGCTCTCCAGTGCCAGCTCCGCTGGGGCCGACGGGAGGAATGGAAAGAGCAAGAAGGAGCCTCGCAGGGGAGGAAAGAGACGCTGCAGATAAGAGCTTGCGCCCTGGAACACCCGGCTAGGGTTGGCAGAGAATCGTTCAGCAGCCGGCAGGGAGGGGCTGCCCTGGAAGAGCCGACTGCTCTGAGGGCAGCAAGGAGAGATGGGAGCCACCTGGGTGTTAAATGCGGGTTTGTGAAGCGGCTCTGGCATTGCCCCAGAGGGGGCTGTTGCCGCAGTCGAGAATCTGAGTAGCCCACGAGAACAGAATCAACGAGAGATACCTCTATAAGCTGAAGTCTCCTATGAAAATGACGGCCCTAGAACCACGTCGTCGGTAGGAAGACACTAAAACACAGCACCGTGCTCGGGGCAGGGCAACCAATGAAGCACACTCGCAGGGGCTCACCACACCGCAAAGAGGTGACCTGACGACACGGGGATAGAGCAGCTAGCGTCAGTGCCCTGAAGCAGCGGGACTGGCAGAGGACGGCCCGTGCTAGCTGCTCGAGATACTATCGTAGAGTAAGCGAGGCCTCTAGTATCCGTACGTTTGCCGGGCACGAATCGAGGCTAATGAGAGGAAGCGCGTCGCCGGAAGACCGGCTGCGGCCCTGGACCCTAGCAGGGTTGGAGGCCGACATACTGAGGGCACTGGGGGAGATGGGCACCGTGTAATGCGGTTTGAACCTCTCTTCCCCAGAGGGGCTTGCTCTCCGAGGTCCTGAGCCACAGCATCATGACTCTCATAGCTGAAGTCTCCTATCGAAAATGACGGCCCTCAGACCCACGGCGTCTGCTAGGAAGACTAGACACCAGCCTGCTCGGGCCAGGACCCATCTAGATACCTCCGTAGACGTAGCGAGCCTCTTAGTACCGCTATGCTTCCGGGCGGTAACTGAGAGAAGCGCACGCCGGAGACCGCTGCGCCCTGGAACACCGGCAGGGTTGGCAAACCGACCTCCTGAGGGCACTGAGGAGAGACGGGCACCGTGTAAGGCGGTGTACACCGCTCTTCCCCAGAGAGAGCTGGCCCTCAAAAAGTCCTAGGCCATATGCGTCAGGGCGTTTACGATGAAGACTATCCAGCAAGAATGACGGTCCGCATACCCGCCTTCTGCTATAAGCCTTCGGCCTGGGAGCGCAACTGTGACTCTAGACTCTGCTGAGAATGAGAAGTGACGCCCCCAGAATGAGGACCTGGAACACGGTAGGTTGGGACTGCTCCGCCCAGCAGCCCCTGCAAACCGCCTCAACCTCCTCAAAGGAAGAGAGGTTAACGCGTGCTCTCACTCGAGAAATTTATATCCCCAGAGCCCCTGTATATCTAACTTCAGACAAATTTTTAATTTTATTCCTCAGAATTAAATGCAATAAAACAACCTGACGAGTAAATACGGTCTAGTGTAGTAAAATTCACATCAAAAACCAAAATGATGTAATATATGTGCTGCGCGCGAGCCATTCAGTCACATGATAAACATCAATCTCCTTGACAAACAAACGAGCTCTAAATCTAGCAAACACGGGTGGAGATAGGAAGAGCCGTCTCCAACCGTCTGCTAGATCATGAGCGATCTCCGCGTTCGCAGTCGCCGCTAGTGCCTCAGCAAGCCAGCGGGACCGCAATCCAAGATTCACAAGCTACGGACACACTCCTCGTTTGAGGTGCCCGGCGAGGGAGAGCGGAGTTTAATATCGGAAAAAAAAAAAAAAAACAAAAAAACACACAACCGCCCCGACTGCGCGGCTCCGCCCTTATTAGATGCGCCTCATTATAATATAAGGCATAATATTGTTTGCTTGTGTAACTGATGTTTGTGTAACTGGCGAGCTCTTTGACGCCCTCCGTATCAATCTCCTCGGAGAAAGACAGGCGGAGCGTCGCGCCCTCTCTCCGGGGGGGAAGTACCGCAGCGCGGGCTTCCGAACCCCGAGAGCGGGCGCCGGATCTGGTGATTAGTAGATCCATACGCGAAACCCACGAGCACAGCCGCCGCCGCTCCGCCTCGGCGAAAGCGGGGCCGGCACCGCGAGGAACGCTAGTGAAAGCTCCCTCCTCAAAGAGAGCCCTCTGAGAGCGAAGCAAGGCAGTAACAACTATGCTTCGCTCGCAAGCAAACCACACACAGACTGTGTGTGTCCCCACTCGTGATATAAAATTATCTTTGGGCAGGGAGGAACACACAACCTACAACGTGGCTTGCTCTCGCCCTTGAAATGATTTGTCCTTGCATGAGCTTAGACATAGCTGGAGCTTATAGACTTTGGACAGACAACAATAAATAAGACTCACAGAACATAAATCGTGACGACACACACAGAGAGCTTCGCTGAATGACAGAAAGCTAGCGCCGGTGGCACCTCACGTGCTTTTATAGCTTCCTGGTCATGATGTCACCCGCCTCTGATGTCTCGCCCATCGATTGGACTGATTACACATATGATTCAGAGCTTGGTATCGCTGAAGGCGTTCCCCTAGCGTTTTCCGACGCAGCTCGAGTTCCCGAAGGGGAAGCATGTATTTCTTCACATAGGAGCTCACTGTTGTCATTTGGGGTTGTGCCAAGCTCAAGCCAGGTTTGTTGATGCTTTGAATTCTAAGTAAGATCCGATTAATAACAACAACTGCACATTTTTGGATTTGTATTCTCTGGGTAAGAACAAAGAGAAGCCGAAACAGTGCTCTCCATCTTTTTTTTCTTAAGGAACATAGATGCTGTTAAATTTATGGATTGAATTGTTGCGCAGACAAGCCCTTGTTAGAATATAAAAGTAGAAAGTTAGCAAGGCTTTTTTAGGCCTGCACTCTAGCGAATGTACTTCTCTCTCTCACTACATTGCAAGCAGTGACACAACACCCTGCTTTTCTTGTGCAGCTTCAGAGGCAATGTTCCTGCTCTCAAAACACATATTTAAAAAAATTATTTGATGATGTGGTTTATATACTAAACTGTAATGCCTAATATTGCTTAATGGACTGAATTAAAATGCTGTGAATGTACTTTACAAATAAAACCAATTATTTTTCATTTTGTTTGGAACTTCATAGATGTGAACCAATATAAAAGCTTGTTCAAAACTAATGAATAAATCTGGCATCAGTGCAAAAATAGATTCACATTACACAACACTAGAGTTAAAAAACTGACTTTAAATAGGGATTAAAAAGGGTAATTTAAGAAAAGTATAAAAATAAATAACATCTTCCTCATCTTGACTGGCTTTGGGATATGTCTCACAGTATATATTTTCTTACATTTCTCTATGTATCATTAATATGTGTAAATAACAAAGCAATTCTGCCAACTGAAAGCTGTGTGAATACATCTACTGCAGTATAAACGATAAAGCAAAATCTCTCCCAGCTGACGCATTTCTATCATTGTACAGTGTATGTTATTGACTAAGGGATCTGTCTTTGTCATTTAGCGCAAACCAATTCCTCACGCACTGTCGTGGCTATATGTAATTTACTCTGCTGTTATTTTCTGCTGTGGTTGTAATAATTATTTCATGAACACCAGGGAATCATGTTTGAGTGAAAATAAAACCACATCTCTCTCTCATGCTAAGAGGTAAACATTTGCAAAAGAAGCAGATACTTTTGCGATAGGATTGCGAGTTCTGTCTGAGCAGCCATGAAACGCACAGGGGGAGATCATGCCGGAGCGAGACGAGAATGATGGAGCCAGTGAGAATGAGAAATATTGAATGGAGAAGGCATCAGCTTCTAGACCATCTTCTCTTTCTCCGTCTTATCACTGTTTTTTGTCCTTTCCCCCGCCTTCATCTCTTTCTGCACTGTTCCTGCACCACTAAGTGAGAGAAATGTCTCTGTTTATCTTGTCTTGAGTCTCATCACTTGCCTCTTTCTGAGGGCTGATAGCAGAGACTACAAGTGAGTGCTGCCTTTGAAGTGATAATGGGTTCGTCAGGCCATCTTTGTTGTAGCTTTAAAGGCAAAACCTGCAAAAAAGCCTCTCATCCATGAAAATACAAAGGTATGCCAGTATCCCATTCTTTGGCAGCATTGTGCAACAACTTTCATTACAGTATAAACAAGTGAACGCAACAAACCAATTTCACTGACACAAATATGAAACACAACAAGCAGTTTGGCATATCCCCGTTTTAGCATCTTGATTAGAAGACGGTAGACTTTTTTACGATTATCAGTGGGTTGCAACAGTGAGATCTAGCAACAATGCTGTCTTTGAGCGCACTGTGAAATTCCTTTTATGCTTGATTTCTTTAATTCAGGTTGACTTTTTCAATAACTTGGTTAAGTTAACTCAATCTACTGCGCAGTCAGTTCAATGAATTGGCCTGTCAGTCACTGGGAGATTTTGTATTCTGCATTAGTAACTGCAATCTGCTTGCCTGTAACACAATTAAGCATCAAATAGAAACCAGTGTTGGTCTCACTGCATCTGTCAGATGGGGATGTAAAAGGATTCACCCACGATCAGACGAGGGGAGGTGAATAACAAGGTTGAAGGTCAAAAACAAAGCTTTCACATTGATCTAAAGATCTGCATCCTGCCAAATCAACGTTAAAGCCAACAAAAAGCTTACCCAGTATGACCTCAGTCTGCATAGGCATGGAGAGAGCCGGGTGCGTGATCTCGCAGCTAAACAGGGCGTCGTTGTCCAACTGCGGATTCAGAGTCCAGGTGAGTTTGGCCTGAACCAGCACAGACCCGTCGCTCTGGGGGATCTGCGCGTTGCTGAAGTAGTACAGGGGGTCAGTGCTCTGAACCCAGCGTGGGAACTCTCGGTTGACCACTGTCTCTGGGATGGTCTCTGTGGCCGGGCTGGGCTCTTGGCCGGGTTGTCTGGCCATGTAGCTCCGCCCAGGGCTCTCTGTGTTCAGGCGTCCGGGCCTGCCATCCGGACCCAGCAGAGATAGAGACTTTCTGGTACACCTAGGGCGTTGGTCGTGCGCATTGCAGTCCCTGCTGACGTCGGGACGCGTGCTCCCGCACACCAGAGGGCCACCACCCGCCGTGCTAACAACACCCACTGGGCGAGTTGACCACTTGAGGAGTCTATCAACATCTGTATGCACTATCACCCCTCTCCATCCCGCTTGAAATATACCTGGTAAGAGAGACAGAAAGTTAATAATTTTGCACTTCAATCAGACTAAAAACCCTTTAGTCTGACTGTCAGTTGGACTAAAATTGGACTGCCTCCAACTAGCCTATAAAAATATCTGTATAAATGAATGAGTGAATGAATGTATTTGCAATGGAAACAGACTCCAATCAGCCCCTAAATATGCTGGTATAAAATAAATAAATACACACACATGACATAAATAAAATAAATAAACACACACACACACACACATATAGATAGATTATATATACTGATTTTATAAATAAACCAATAAAGAATTAAATAAAGTGGAGGACACTACGAAAATTTCTTGGCATGCCTTATTATTTTTTCCTAGTGTTTTTTCTATGATCACGTGGGGAGAATGCTTAACCACGTTAAACGCATTGCGTCTTATTATGGGCTCAACTGCTGGTCTGAACATAGAAGCTTTATTAATAAGTGTTTACTGAGTTTGTCTTTTTAAAACACGGTATAAATGCATTAAGCCACATTTAAACGATTTTCCTTTAATGTGGTTTTTTATTGGCGGATGGAAAAAAAATGCTTAAATTGTAATAACGCTTGCCGTTCTTGATATGGGCGTCTTCTGTCGGTACAATGAATGTAAACCTTATTTGTCTGATTTACAAAAATGTGTATACGGAGTTTGGTCTGTAAACACTCTCATTAATGCCAGTTAAGCCACGTTAAGCATTTAAGAATGTCCCATCAAGGTTGAGTGCGTTACTGTCAAACAGGAGACTAACAATGAAGTGTGTTTTAAAATCAAAATTCAAAACAAATCTTATTCAAGATCACAGAAAATTAGTCGTGATAACGAGGGCAAACAAATTGTGTTATGTCGAGATCATTGAGGGGGAATGAAACAACTTTGGCTATGTTGCAAAAATTCAGTATCATCAACGAGAGAAAAAACAAATTCTCGTTGTCTTGAGGATCACGAGCCAAGTAAGTTGTGATCACGATAAAACAAGAAGGAAAAAAATTATAATGCATGGCCTCTTAGAACTTCCGCAGGAAACTGACTAAAATATGCTGGTCTTAAAATAAATGAAAATAAAATTTACAACATATATGAAATAATTTAATGAAAAGTAACAATAAAAAGCATACATATACAAAAATTATTATAATTATATAAAATAATTAAAAGTGATTATGACGCTACTTTATTTGTCTAGGCAGTTTAAAATACATTTTAATTTACAAAATATGTGTGAAGGCCGATTGCTTAAAAATTCATTGTAGTAAGTTGACTACTTCTTGTTGAGCCATCAAAAAATGAAACAGGACGCTGAAGATGCAAATTCAAAATAAACTTTGGATGTTACATATAATCTCAAAACTTGTCAAATTGACGTCCACATGGATAAACAGGATGGTTCTGAAATCATGTTGCAGATTACACCTTCCAGCATGAAAACAGCATCATTTTGGTTTTAAAAGGAAGGAGAAACTTTCCAAGAATGGTATGCCAGTATCAGATCTGCCGCAATCAAAGTAAAAATGTGAACATTACCTAAACAACAGTATCTGGGACAATGCAAAAGAATCATTCAGCCTACAGAGCGGTGAATGGCAAAATACAGAAACAGTTTCGCTTGGTGTTGGTGTTCCACTAGCGCGTTGACTTTAAAAGCATCTCCACAGGCATTTGGGTCATTTAAGTTCCCGGCTGGTAAATCACTGACCAGGGAAATTAAGTTCCCACTTCAACAACAACCTCCAGATAGTGTATTAAATTTCAGTAGGACTAATGCCGGTAGCATGATGTTGCACAGTGCTTGCTTTACCCGTTTACTCTCAATCCCTCCTGTTCCTACAATCACACTTCACAAGAAGGAAGAAGAGGGGTTCGGCATAAGCACTGCCATGCTGTATATATATTTTTTTAATAATTTTTTTATATATATAATCTGCTTGTCCATTCTGGGACCTTTGGACACTTTAAATTCTGTTTGCACAAGATCAAAGTTTCATTGCACTGTAGCCCCTTTTTGCCCTTTCTTTACTGTATGTGTGTGTGGCTTTGTCTGGCTTTGATTTGATCTCAACATTAATGCCCCCGCACTCTGCTGGGTAAATAAACATAATGTAACAAGGGTGAATTAAGCTCACGTCCTTGAGAAGTATTGTTTCCTGCTAGCAATGTCACAAGAATTCAGAGAACGACGAAGCGAGAGAGGCATGTAAGGGACAGCGCTATTTCCCTCCATGCGAGGACTGTTTTTGCAGCTAATGTGCTCTTAAAGTACACACTTTATCTTGGCTGCTGAGAGGGGTTAACAGCGTATATACCACACTGTGGCTTTTACTTGCATTATCTCACTATTTGTGCCTGCAGCCACAGGGAAGAGCAGACAAAGCAGATGCATAGTGGAACCCTCATGCTAATAGCTAAGGCTCCAAACAGCAGCTAATGCCTAATATTAGTGGTTGTGTGAGATAACAAAACAAAGCCTTGACTACAGAGCCATTTAGAAAGGACAATGCAATAACTCATGGTACGGCTGAAAAGAGGCTAGCTCACTCGCAATGAATGGAGGATCTATAGGACTTGGTTTTACTTAGTCAAACAAAGCCACATGAGGAAGTTTTCTGAGCATGCATAGCTTCTGTCTTTGTCTTTTGTAGCATCAACGCCACAGTTTATCACATTCCCGCTTTCCATGTAAAAACACTATATCGAGGTTGCATAAACCCCCCAGGGGGACTGGCACTGTAAGAAATGTACAGTAAGTTGCTTTGGATAAACATTCAGTGAAATAGTAAACTACGATAGTTGTTACCCACTAATTGTTTTTTTCTCCAAGGCTTTTGCTTGCCGATCAGAGCAGTAGTAATATTTTCACTCTAATAAAAGGAGAGAGAGAAAAAATGAAAACGGTGAAAACAGTACTAGCGTGAAATGTTATTACCTTGCAACTGTTTTCTATTTTAATATATTTTGAAATGTAATTTATTCCTGTGATGGCAAAGCTGAGTTTTCAGCAGCCATCCAGAAGACATTTCAGTCTTCAGCGTCACATGGTCCTTCAGAAATCATTCTAATATGCTAATTAAATGAAACCAAACAATTTGAAAGGTGATGTATTTTTAAGTCAATTATTTTTTCTTTATAAAGTAAATTTGCAATAGTAATTTGCAAAAATATGCAATACAGGTATAAGGTACAATACAGGTACAAAAATATGCAATACAGGTCTGCGTGTGTGTGTGTGTATACACACCACACACATACACATGCGGCAAAACATTACTGATTAGCTAAATAAATGTTTAAGTCAATAAATGTCACTTATACCCAAATGTGGCAAAGCATTAAAGTGTACAAATTAACAAAAAATTAACAAAAACTCTATATATATTTTATAAAACTCTTTCTATTTCTATTAATTTTATCTTGGGTTAATGAATGTTATGTTAGAGTCCCTTACCTCTGGTTTATGTGCCAACTTTCTTGCAGTACCTTTATGTCGCCAGCATGTGGCGCTATAAATCCTCTGCCACAATCTGGGTTAGATCTGAGAGATAGGTAGTCTGCCTCTGCAAATAGTGTACAGAACTCCTATTCATAGCCATGCTAATCACCAAGGTAACAGTCACACAACATGCTCAACTCATTCCCAGCCTTGTTCTTTGCAAACACGCTATCTTCAATTATTCATACTGTAATACAGCTCCCTGAATTTTGACATGTTTGAGCATAATTCAGTTTTTGTGTTTTGCGGATGGCATACTTGAGTTTTTACTGTAACACAGTCTCAAACATGTATGCTCTCACCAACATTTTTCTAAGGAAATGTGAGTCGACATGCGCTTAATTAAGTTTTGTTTAAAATTGCTTAAACATGTCCCACAATGTCCAACTGGTATGTTATAATAACTACATTACAGTAAGCGCCATTAATCATTTCAGCAGAGCATTTCTTATTACTGGTAATGACTTATCACACAATGAACAGGAAATGGCCATTGTTTCTTTTCACAGGGGATAATCAATTGTCCTTATATTAATTTCTCTCTAATGTGCCTTCAATAATTGCCTTGTATCTACAGCCGTAGTCACAATGCTCATTTCCGTCGATACAAATTAGATATAAGACATGTTTGACACGCTGTTGATGGCTGTCCTTGATTGGTTGTTGTCTGGGGAAAAGCAGAGTTTCTAAAGTCCTTTTTAGGCAGATGCCGGGCTGTCACACGTCTAACTCCCACGCAACCCGAAATAGTTCCGCATGAACGCAAGCACTCGTGTCTCACGCCTTAGTAAGGGGAGTAATTACACAACAGCCAATGTAGAGTCTATCCAAGCAAGATATATTGCACAATAATACAGTAAGTGCTGAAATAAGCCAAAATATCATGTAGTTCAGTGCCCTTGAAGTGTTTTTGGCAGTTCTTAGATGCACAACATTACAAAGGAAAGAACACCCCCCCTCAGTTTCAGGTCTTGAATCACCGGTGTTCCAACACGCTTTGCACAATGGATGTGCAAAAAAAAGCACGTGCGTCCGTATCTCTGTGAATTTGAATGAGTGCAGCAAACAAACAGCGATGTAATTCCGCATGCTCGCCAGAGCACAATGCTTCACGCCGCCAGCAGAATGGTTTGCCTGTGAATGGACGCTAATGAAAGCTCCAACATACAGTTTATTGCCAAGTGCTCTATTTTGAGTGGAAAGCTCATTTAGAGACTTGACAATAGTGGATGTTCCTTTTCTACTTCCTAAAATTGTCATATTTAATCACTGGAGTGTCAAAGAGATGATGGCCTTACTTCTGCTGTTACAATGCGGGAGTGAGAGCCGAACGGACTTAATGACGGATAATATGGGGGATGATTATCTAGCTCTCTTTCAATCAGCACCAGATTGTGCAGAGGATACACCAGCCTGGCCTGTCAGTTGATGGACTGCTGTTTTTCGAATGCTGCTCTTCATGGTAGGCTATTTAAAGACAAGAAACCTCCCTTGAGGCCCATCGGACATGTGACTCCCAAACAAAATGCACAAAGAATATTTTGGACAAATACGATTAAAATTATGTACATTCACATGAGTCATATCAGTGGCCTAGACTAGAGAAAGCAGTTATATTTTATCTAAGGGTGAGATTGCCTCATGGTGGTTGAATGCTACTCATTTTACCTCGTTAACCTCTCTATAATAGAATAAAGGTAAAAAAATAACTTTTAGTAAACTGAGTCTACAACTGCATCAGTAATCAAAACATATGATGCTGCATAGGTAGGCCTACATAATAATGTTCAGGACCACCTTGGCTAGCAAAAAGGGGGAAAATACTTGGTGCACATTTAAAGAAACAGATCACATAAAAAAGTTTTTTTTGTTTTGTTCTCAACTCATTGTTTCTTCAGTTGTGGACTGCAACGCAACAAAACAAACAAAAAATAAAAACAAAACAAACCAAAAACAAACAATCAAAACAAAACCATCACCCCCCCAATCACAACAGACCAAAACACACAACAAAAAAAACACCCCACAGTGTGCGGAAAAGACTGAAATGCAAGTTATTCACTGAGCTGAAAATTGTTGCAACTCATCCAGTTCTCAAAGCAGACTGATTGGCTTGCTTAAGTTTTGCTTTTTGTCATTTGTGGAACTTAACATCTTATTGATTATAACAGGTTTGGAGTAACACCAGAGTGAGAAAATAATGATATAATTTCATATTTGGGTGTACTATCCCTTTAAATTCAACATCCAAATCTGCCGGAAGAATTTTGTCAGCCTGATGAAAGACAAAATTGTCTGAAAAGAGCTGAAGCTGACAAAATAAAGACAGCCTTTTCCAAAAGCAGCGAGATGATGAACATGCCGGGTGCACAGCTCACTGTGGGAATGATACAATGTTTTGAACCCCAAGCTATGCACGGTGGCTGTTAAATTGATTTCAAGAGGGTGTTAAACTGCAAAGCCATGGCATTGATTTGACTTACTAAAGGTTTTTAAAAAAAGGAGAGTGAACGCATGAAAAAGAAAATAGGGAATGTTTCAGATGATATAGAAGAAAGCCATAAGGCAGTGACACCAGAAAAGCCCAAATGAGATGAATCATAAGACAGTAAAGAAGAAAGGCATTTGAAGTTGCAGAAGAGAAATTCAGTCCAATGCTGCTGCCCTGGAGCACAGCAGTATCTGTTGAGAATAACATTATTTTATTTGTAGGCTTAGTGAAGCAAGAGGCAAATAAGTGAATAAATGTCCTGCAACACAAGATAAATATTCGTTTTGGTTTGGTTTTAAAACTTGTTTAGTGACTACTGTAAGCTTTCTCATTCTCTTAAAAGCATTAAGATTGCATTTTATATTTGGTTTCCTGATTTATTTATTTATTTAAAAAAATCCAGGTTATTTTCATCACTCCTTGTCTTTATCCAGATCAGAATATTGTTTGGTATTGGATTGAAAATAGTATCTAGGTCTAAGTGTCTGGAAACTTCACTAGTAAATAACCAAATAATGTCCCAAGTGTTCTAGAATGTGTTAGTTTGTTTACAGTATTACAAGGTGACTTTGACATAATTTTTCTCCCTTAATGGGACAGGTTCAGGTCCTAAGATACCAAATTATTTCCTGAATACAATTAATTTCAAAACACTGTTTTGAAGCACTTCTAAGGTTTGAACATAGAATAGAGGCAGTAATCCACATGAGATGTAATATAATTTGGCAAAACATTTTACACATCTAGCTCTAGTCCCATCGAGACATTCTGAATGAATTTTAGAGTCTTGTCAAAATGCATAAAAGTACTCCTCCCTTTCCCTATTTCTCAACCACATACTTCATTACCACAAAAAATGATATGCTTAATTAACTTAATTAAGTACTATCCTGTATGGTACAACCTTCAAATGCTTTTGTTTTGATGAGGACATAAATGTAAAAAAGATGATAATAATCTTATTTTCATAGCCCAACTGACTGAACATTAATGTTAAAAACAATAAAATTATCTCGTGCAATTTTACGCAAGCAAACTTATACATACACTACTGTTCAAAAGTTTGTGGTCAGAATTATGTTTTAAGCTGTCTTTATTTTTTCCATTCGGTTTAAATAAATCAATAATTTAATTCCACATAATTGACAGTAAATACATTTACATTGATAAAAAATATGTAGAAATCTTTAAATAAATGCTTCTTTTGCTTTCTATTCATCAAATAAATCTTTTAAAACCATAAGATGATTTACACAAAAAATTAAGCAGAACTGTTATTCAACAGAAGGGTTATGCGATTAATTTACTAAAATAATAATAATAATAATAATAATAATAATTCAAAAGGTTTCTTGAGCTGCAAATCAACATATATTAGAATGATTTCTGAAGGAGCGTTTGGTAACACTGTGAATCAATGGGTGCTGACAAAGTTTAAATTCCTTGTAGACATTATTTTGCCAGTATATCATTCTTAGTTATTTCTTTTTAATATAATGTTTACATTTTTTTTTTTTGACATTTAAAAAAAAAAATGGATTATAATATTTTCATTTTGCCAGTGTGTTATTTTTGACTGTGCACATGGCCAACATTTTTATAGATTTACAATTTACAAAACAATCAGGAAGATCTCAATTACAGCAATGTTAAAAACACACATGAACATACTGTATTCCAACAACTTTGGAACTTTTGGAACTGTCTTTTTAACAGTAAAAGTAAAAAAACTAATTCGTTTCCAAATATATTCACAGGCTATTGAAATACTCTCAAACAGTGCAAGAGAGAATCAACCTTTATATCTCTGAATAAGTTGACTACACACAACCAAAAGAACCGACTATTGAGCATGACACAAATCAAGCCACATTCAACCACCAGCCCAGATCTGAAACTCCTTTGAAAAATATTATCGCAAGAGCCTCATCAGCCTCCCAGACATCCAGGAACCTTTGACTAAGGTCTTTTCAGCTCTAATTTAAGCGCTGTTTCTGGGCTCCCATTGCTCGTCTGCATTAGCGGGTCTACCTGGGAGTTTGATGAGGAGTGTGCAGCCTACACTGATGAAGCGGAGACTGTCTTTTGTGAATGAATGGCAGTGGATTGGCTAGTAATGAGGGGTGGAGCAGTGGGGTGAGCTCTTCTTGGGACTTGCACTCATGGGTTGTGTGCTAATGGAGGCCAGAGCTGGTCAGCCTTTTGCTCGGCAATGTGACTCTTCAGGTGGGGTGGTGGAAATCATTTTCACACCACATGCCTATCATGCTGGGCCCTTAATTGCTGGAGATGGGGGCAAGATAGATCCGGAATACATTACGCTGCACCCACAGAGCATGATTAATGGGCTGGAGGGATTTTTTACAAACCACTGGATGAACTCAAGCAGAGTTTGTGTGGATGGTGTTCATGAGGTTGAGGTGGGTGTGCCGCAGAAACCCCACTGACTTCAATGAAAAGATTCACATCAAACAGTTACAAGGCCTTTGCACTCTACTCTAGACACAATCACTGAACAAACAGTGAATCAAAATGAACAAACAAATAAAAAGAACTAAAAAAGTACTCCAACTGGCCCATAAAATATGCAGGAACAACAAATAACAGATTTTGAAATAAATACATACAAAAAAGTATCGTTCTGTTTTGATGAAAAAGTCAATGTGATCACGAAATCAAGTCTGTAATAGAGGATTTGCTCATTTACAAGTCAAGTGAAATGTAAACAATGTCATTAAGACTGGAATTGTCCAAAAACCAACAACAAAAACACACAATTGAACAAGTAAAAGCCCAATGACTTGATATTTACCAGGATAAAGTGATATGAAGGAGCAATCACCCTTTCTAAAATAGTACTGAAGAAACATTTCAAAAAATCGGACATATTTTGCACATTATGAGTGGAGACACATTGTAATGCATTTTGGTTTATGGGTAATGGATGCAGTAGTAAGCTTGGGGAAAAAAAAAAAAAAAAAAAGGGTGGAAAACTAGCCAAAACAATTAATAAAAATAACAAATTCCAGTGCCAGAACTCCCCTCATTATAACATGCATGAAAGAAACTGCCGCTCGACAATTGGAGATGCCTCCTCTGTATTAGACACATCCCTGCTGTGAGCTATTTCATAAAGTGGTGGGGACAAAATTGAGCATGGCAAAAAAAAAAAATATATATATATATAAAGTCTTAGGGACATCTGTAATGACTGGAAATGATGCCTACTTACAGTATAAACAGCATGTGTTTGTGCATAAAACTGGCTGGGACTCACCGATGGAGCTGGTTTGCCTCCTTTGGCAGTGCAGACCAGAGTAAGGTTCTGGGCCTGGTAGCGGCTGAACGGTGCTGGTGTGTTCTCTGCCACAACTGAGATGTTGTTGGGTGGAGCTGCGGAATAGAAAAGGACACCTATAAGACATTCTGGGACACTTTTACCACGTTCATCAATCTGAGCAGCATTTTCTTCGTAATGACACGCATAGTTATTCCCTATTAAGCATTTGAATGCTAAATCTCCATACTAGCTTTAACACTCTTTGGTCTTTGAAACATATTCTGAAATACAGTGTATAACCAATGCACTTTCAAGTGGAGATGTAGTGGTGTATGGCTGGGGGTTTTGGAGCATGTCAACATTGCTTTATTCTGTCAATGAGAGCCCGACTTCTCTAATATGGGCCAGTAAAGAAGCAGTATTATACAGATAACTCTTGAGGCGAAAGAGGAAGGAAACGGAAGTCTGGAAGATGAGAGGATCGTGGCAGGGCCACAGGGAGTTTCAGCACTGGATTTCTTAGTCTGCGAAGACTCTGACCCCTCGCAGTGAAATGAGATACAACCACCTACGATGCAGAATCGCAAATGTGCGGTCCTGGGGGTGCTGTTATAGTGCTCGGCATTCCAGCAGCTATCTGAAACATAAAAAAGCATCGTCATAAATGCTGTGTGTGCGAAACCCAAGTTGTTTAAGACGATGTGGGAAGCTTTATGCATATAATATCAACCAACTCCAGCCAAGCTCCACTGGGGAGCCATATGAGCGTGACATGACATCGGAAAAGCAGAAGCGCATGTCTTGACCGCCTGTGGGGATCCATGGGCCAGACGAAGACGGACTTCCTGGTGCTTAATGTAGGAAGGATATGAGGCTGGAAGGCTTGAAATCAAAGCCCTTCCCAGTTCTCCATTTGAATGGCCTTTAATTAAGCCTACCTGTCAGTTGGAACAAGCTGACTTTATCAGCTGTTCATGGATGAAAAGGGGTGTGGGGGTTTATCACATCTGCATTTTTTACTAGCACCAAGCGATTTATGATCCTCTGTCAACGCGCCAGCGTAGGTGGGCATTGACTATTCAGGCAGCTGCATTATCACATAAAACACTTCCTGCAAATTCCCTTTCACACCCTGCTGAGACAATTGGATGTTGCTTCTGCTTAGTTTAGACCTGTCTTCAGCTTTTTGCATGTTGAAAGGAGGACAAAAGGCATGTGATATCAGCAGAGCATTCGAGAGTTAGTTCACCCAAAAATTATGGTTTTTATTCACCCTTATGTCATTCCAAACATGTATGACTTACTTTCTTCCATGGAACACAAAAGGAAGAAAGGTCGCTTTTTTCCATGCAATTAGCTTTTGAGCTTCAAAAAGGATGCAAAAACACCATAAAAGTATTATACAATTACATTCAAAGTGCTCTACATGACTTGCACTATATTTCAAGTGTTTTGAAGATTAAAGACTGACAATTTCCTTGTTATTCACTGTTAGTTGCCCTTCCAATGAGCTGTAAACCACTGGCACCAGATCAACGAGTCATTAGCCGGGTTTCCATCCAAAGTTGCGAATTTAAAAATTGGAATATCGCATAAAGCATTTGTGAACAAGCACGTTTCCATCCAACGAGTCAAAGACAACAAAATAGTCACTTGCTGATAAACTGGCACTATAAATCACTAAGAAAAGTAGGAGAAGCTACTGACTATAATAATTTTCATATATAATAAATTACTTGCGCCTCAGAGCGAGCAGATGAAACATAATGAATGCAGTCATTGCTTTAGGAGGTGGATGCTGCTGTTTGGGAACGCAGTTGTGTAAGACATTTCTGGTAGGCAATAATACAGAAATACTTTGATGACAGACGTTGCTCTGGCATTTTTGAATGACCATAACAACATTTCAGATGCTGTGGAATGAGATCAGTCCGCTGGTTAGTCAGGATTTGCCGTCCCATAGCGCAAAGTCGCATAACTTTTTTGATGTGCTTGGAGGAATTTATTTGCAAAATGCATTTCCATCTCCCATTATTCGCATTAACCCTTTTTCGCACAAGTCAAAAACCACCTCAAGCGAGCGTAAAAACCTTTTCCGCAAATTAAGGGATTTTTATTCGGAATTTGGCATTTCCATCACTCGTTTCTCATGTGATACTTCAAAATGGGCATTATAATAGGGTGATGGAAACATAGCTATTGAGTTGAACCAAATAGGGAACGTTTCTCATTTGTTTGTGAATGTGCAAGAGATATTCGGTAAATTACAACTTAATTACATTTTTGGTTGGTTTCTCACACAAAACTATTGCATGTCTTCACAAGACTTGGAATATATAATTTGTGATACTTTTATGGTGCTTTTTTTGAGTTCTTCGTCATACATGTTTGACAGTGTTTTCATTTTTGAGGGAAAAAAAAGAGCCCTTCAGAGCATCTGCTGTGAATCACTTGATCAATAACGCTTGCATACTAAGCAGGCAGAAGAAGAAAAAAGATGGCGTATCAGGAGGCCAAGGGTAATAACGTTTTTTTTTCCAAGTGTCACTTTAAGTCTAAATCCATGTGCTACTCTCCAATAAATGTGCAATTGAAATTAATTGATTAAAACAAAAGGGATGGAGGAATGTGTGAAGGTTTGAGAGCTTTTGTTTCCTCAGCACCTAATTGCTTATTGATGGCAGATGTATGGAAGGAAATTAACCTTAGCGAACACTATTAGCTCTCTGGGAAACTGAGACTTGTTCTAAATTGGAGAATGATATGCTGTCACTTGATATTGCGGATGGGACTATAATACGCACCTGCACGCACACCCGAGACGCAGAGCGTTGCCCCTGAATTGATAGCGTCCCAGAGCCATAAAAGAGAATGTTAAATGTTCTGTTTGTTAAATGCTCACAGTGGTCTTGATGGATGAGACCCTATGGTTTCTGTTTATAGCAGTGGCTAGTCAAGGCTAATTAACCATGTGCTCTCACAACTGCTTCACGAAATGAGCCAAGCATACCAATACAAACCAATGCCAGTTTGTAAAATCTAGTGCCCGTATCCTCTGAATTGGCCAGACTAGATTTCTACTTAACGCCATCACTAAATTCTACCTGATAATCAAACACACAATTTATCAGAGATTTGACTCCAAAAAGATAGTGAAGTTGATTATAAAATGATTACAGATGTGCTTAGCCTATACTGTGCAAAATAATTCTGATGAATTCTCTCCAGCTCTGATGTCTAATCTCATTTTAGTCTATTTGACATATTGCCATTAATAGAGTTTCCCTTTATTAGAGTTCATAAAGTTTTGAAAATTCATAATGTTTAAGTAACAGTTGAGAGACACAACAAATAAGTTTTAGAATTGCTTTTAAACAACACTTAAACAATAACAAGAAATTTACATTTTAGACACAATATTACCAGTTAGTTGTCTGTTTTTGATCCACTGAAGAAAACAGTTCCAAAATGAAAACATTCTGCACCTTTGAGCAAATCAGATTCATTGGACAAATTCGTTGAACAAATGATTCATTGACTCACTCATAAAGACTGTGGCTGAATTCAGAATAGCATATCAGAATATTAGTTTTACTATTTCTGCCATGTAAATATATAGAGGAACTAGTAAGAGCAGAATGGTGGTATGCAATTTTGAATTCATCCAGTCACTTGTTTTGTTTCTTAATGGAACATCATTTTTGAAAAAATTTACTCACTCAATAATTACTTGATTTTACAGTAATGAGCAGTTTTTCGTTTATATATATATATTTTATATGTGTGTGATATTATCAATAAATAATACCAATCCACATTCATGATAAATTACAAAGGCAGTCTGGGGGTTTATCATGAGACTAATCTTATCTTCACTGTTTTGCGTTGGAGTTTCTAAGAGAAATCAAAGCTGTTGAGGATGTTGTCAGTAGGGAAATCTAAAAAGCCAAGACATTGGAATAATCCTTGATGGAATGTTTGAAACGATTAAATGCTATGACTGTCATGCTTGGCACACACAACAATCATTGTTTAATCTTTAACGGAATTGAGGAATGTTGCTCGATGCAATGGCAAAAAAAAAAAAAAAATTAAGTTACAGCTTTTCACACTCACTTCGATTTTACACTATCAAGGGTTCTGAGGTGTGTGTTTTTTTTTAATTGTGCACTGAGGGGAAAAAAAAAAAAAAAACCAAAAGAAAAAAAAAAAAAAAAAAAGAAAAAAAAAAAAAAAAAAAAAAAAGAAAAAAAAAAAAAAAAAAAAAAAAAAAAAAAAAAAAAAAAAACATTTATTTTCGAAGAGAGGGGGGGAAGGCCATTTTGTCAGTTTCTTCACACAAAGCTTGTTTCCCCATCGGTCTTACTTTGTCAAGTTTCAATGTCATACTCAAAGATAAAGCTAAAAAAGCGGATATATTTGTAAAAACAAGACCGAATGTTTACCTGAGTCGTTTTTATTCTCAAATGATCAAGTTGGAGAATAATCACTGCTGTTGCGACCACATGCAAGTTTTTGTTCATAAAATAAATCATTAACAAATATTATATAACGCTTAATTTCATACAAGGCATTGCACTTAAAAAAAAAATCTACAAATGATATTAACAGAAATTATACAATGATTAAAAGCTTATTTGTACTATTGGAACGCAACAAATGTCTTTTAACTCGTGATATCCTCTTTTTTCATTACAATTGTTAGTCATATTAAGCACTTCACAAAACATTCATGTTAACATATTATTCACGAACTTATAATCACAGTCTGTAAAGGTCACACATTTGGTCTTTGTTTGTTACACATCTTAACAAATCATTAATTATTTGTTAATGTTTTTCTGCAGTACCCAATCTGAAGTGGAAAAAACATTCATCATGTGTAAATATTTACAAGCATTTACTAATCATTAGTACCTTTATGAGCAGTCATCTCAATGGCAAAAAGTGTCCCAAATGACCTGAATTCACCCTATTTGAACATCTTAAATTATTTATTAATCATCTCTTCATGTTTTTGCTGTACCCAATCTAAAGTGGAAACTATTCATTATTTGTAAATAAATGTTTCATTATATTTCAGTAACTTTATAGGAAATGGGCTTTTAGCTGCTGTAACAATGTTTGTGTAAAGAGTGGTTAGTTCAGTTTAGCTAAATGCTTGCTAAAGACAAAACAAATTGTAATGTGGGTTTGCAAAAAATGCACTAAAATTGTTACACGTTTTTACAGCATTTCGCATTATAACCAATCACACACTGCCGAGCTCATGAATGCTGTAACCAATCAGAAACGCCGGAATTTTGTTGAGTGCACACGCTCCAGATCACTGACTCACTCTGTTGAGCTCTTGAAGCGAATCAGTCCAATTCATGAACCAATCATTCAGATGAAGTCAAGTGAACAATTCATTCATGAATCAGACATTGCAACTATATTCTTCACACAAATCTGTCATATGGATTTAGACAAACTGAAATATAGTGCAAGAGACATATGTACTACTTATGATGCATGGTTGTGCCTGAAAGCTTCAGTCCTCAGTTATTGTAATTGCATAAAAACATTAACCGACACCATCTTACACAAACGAAAGTGTACAGATTTGGAACAACATAAAGGTGAGTAAATGATTACAAAATTATCACTTTGGGTAAAACATTCCTTTAATATGCAGAAACAACTATTTTGAGAAATGTAAACACTGCCATCCTATCAAATCACTGCTCTATTTTTTTTTAACAATAGACTGTAAAAAAAAGGACAAAGTGACTCCACTTCCTTCTACTACAGAAAACATCTCAGTATGGCCTCTGTCATCTTGCAAAAATTACGTTATTTGGAGCCAGAGTCTGCGCAGTAATAGTATGTGAAAAAATTTGTAAAAAAAGAGAAAAGTTAATAAATAAAATTCTACACGTATGGATGTTTGTTATTTTTAAGGCTGCCATGAAAAAAAACTTCAGTATTCTTGAACATAATAAATAAATAATAATAATAATAATAATAAACTCTTCTAGAAAGAACGTTTTGAAACCACTCTTAAAATGCTTGACTCTGGACCCCTCTTAAGTGGTTTAAAGAATTTCATATCTCCTTATAAGAGGGCATACAATAAATGTTTCCAACCCTTTTCCCCTCTTTGAAAAAGTGTGTGAACCATTTCCCTCCTCTCATAAGCCACACAGTCAGACCATTCATCCTAATGGGAGCAGCCGTATTCCTTTTGCAGTACGATAGCCTGAAGTGTCATTACTGTGCTCTCTTTAAAAAAATAACAGCATTATTTTTTTTCTTCGTCTTTATTTGAGGAACAGGGACTCACATTTAGCAGAGAGCTCCCTGTAGACGCATCTCGCTGGCCTGGTAATTAAAACATTTAGTGGCCCTTTGAGACATGGGAAGGAGGGGTCTACATCCCCTCTGGCCTTCCTCTGACATCTGTTCCTAAGATCTATTGGGTTCTCGGTCAAAACACAGGGGACACTGGTCAAAACCGTCTCTTTTTCAAGGAAAGTCGTTTACTCGTAACTTTCCTAATAGATTGTCTAGGTGCCTGTTTTGTGTTGAGTCCTGTTTTGCATCCTGAGACTATTCAACCAGTGTTTGTAGAGGTCTTCAGACATCTGACTCAGACAACAACAGAACGGTTTCTCACTAGGCTTCATCAAGCTGTTTATCAACAGTTTTAATAGGGGTAAAATGAAGGTAATGACAGATAATCACACAAAACCACTGGTGCATTTGATTAAAAACCTTCCTGATTAATTCAATGAACTGCGTTAAAGAGCACTTATCAACAAGCAATCATATTATCTAACTTTGGTTGTGATTTAGCTGGTACAAATCATACTCATTCAGAATTATGGGGGAAGGTGCTTCAGGTCTAATAGTAAATTACAGAGTTTGTGGAATTGGACAGTTACAATACAGTCCTTTTGTATCACCATTAACATTTCACCCCAAGTTACTCCAGAGGGACTCACCATGAAATGAATGCATTATGAGCCACTTGGGATGAAAAGTGAGTACTAAACTGCATGTAACCTTAAGAAAAAACCTTACCTTTTTATGCAGTACCTTTAATATACAGCACGGATGACAAAAAATGTATATGTATAAATGCCAATTTATAAATATCGGCTTTATTTTTTTAATGCTTGGTTTCTAAATCAATGGATTTTAATGGATTTAAATGGTTTTATGCTCTCAGCAGCCATTAATTCATTGCACAGAAAACATTGCGGCCAGTGTAAACCATGTTTATCCTAATTTCAAATGGTATTTAATGCAGTCTGAGTCATTTTTTCTTTCACCTTGCATCATAGTTCCTTTATGGTTTTCAAGGATGATAGCTTCCACCAATGGGCAGATTAATTAACACCTAAATACGGTGCAGTTTGATTGGCCGCACAACACAAAAGGTATAGGAAGCATTTCCATATCCCTTTCAAAAGATCATAAGCCTATTTCATTTTCTACCCTATGTATGATTAAATGGTTGCATTTTATTATTTGCATTTAGCATTGCTGTTCTATGCTGTGTGACTTCCAAGCTACTGATGTAATACTATTAGGTCAATTTAAAATAATGGAATTTTATGTAAGAAGATCTTTACTCTGTTGAATATCAGCAGGATTATGTGCTGGAGAAGGATATGTCTAGCTGTGTTCTTCTTATGAATGCAGAACTTGTAACTGCGGATTACGCATTCAAGGTCTTTTCTACACTCCTCTACAGTATGGCAAATAAAAAGGCTTCATTCTCAAGAGATCATTTGATGTATCCTCCCTGTGAAGTAAACACTAGCATAAGATAATCTGAGCAGCAATGTATTATTCAATATTCACAGTCTTGAATGACATAACTGTTCATACTTTGAAATGAGGCAGAACAGATACTTTCATTCAGTATCAGCCTAGACATAGAGACTTGCTCTGAGAGACCGCAAGATTCTGCTCTGACTTTAAACTAGTCTACTGGTCTAGTCTAAGTGCATCTGAAGAAACAAATATTGTACATGAGCAAATGAGCACTCATGCCTTCTGAGTGCCTTCTCAGATGCCCTGACTGACACTATAAAAAGGTCCCACTGCAGTGCACAGAAGTCCATGATATCAATCAAATCCTACACTGTGCAGACAACCAGTCTGCTGCTTTGTATCCATCATCAGGTAAGACACAAATAATCATTTTGATGGCTCTGAAATTTGACAATGTAAACAAAGAAATGATGTATGAACTTTTTGTTTTGTCTTGTCAGAGATACAGAGGTCGTGACTGTGAATAGTTCATAGTCTGGACTTGATAATTGAACATCAAAGGCATTGGTTTTACTAGCTTGTAAACGAACCTTAAATTTAATATACATTTCTAATCAAATTCTTGGGGGTGGGGGGACAATCCACAGCGAACAATATCACCTAAAAAAAATTGCGCATATATATAATACATAGGCTATAAAAAAAACAAGCAACACATTGAATTAAATATGAAAGTCTGAAGTAGAAAGACATAGTATTCCTATAAAACATACTCCAATAATTTTATTTATATTTTATTCACAATGTAAAAATACATACATATGGAGATGCTAGTAAAAAAGTAAGTAAGATAAATGTTAACTTTTTTTTTTCTGGAATCACAGCAAATGCAAAAATAGGGCCCAGCAAGTATTTAGCTTTTTTTTCTTACTTAAAATCATGTTATATGTGGAATGAAAAGTGTGCAAGATCCTCTTTATGTTTGTTAAGGTGTTTTAAGTAGTTTTACTAGTCGAGAGCAGGGGAGTACAGGCTAGACGTTTCCACTGGGCCAGCATGACAGAACAAATATAGGCCTTGCCAGAAGATGAAGAGTTCCGTTTGAAATTTTCTTCTAAAATTAGCATTTTAATCAGGCTCCTATGTGTAGGTTCAGTATTTTCTCTTTAATGTCAATGAATAGGTTCTTTCATTGCCATTAAAGTGAAATAACTGAACATAAACATAGGAGCCTGAGAAAAATGCTCATTTTAAAAGAAAATTTCAAACGGCACTTAGAGGCTTTTGCATCTGAACTCTTCATATATATATATAATATATGGACTAGACCTTTTCTAATGTACACAAAGGCTATTTCTGCTAAGTATTTGTCACAAATCTGTCTAAATCTGTGTTAATGAGCACTTCTCCTTTGCCAAGATAATCCATCCACATCACAGGTGTGGCATATCAAGATGCTGATTAGACCGCATGATTATTGCACAAGTGTGCCTTAAGCTGGCCACAATAAAGTCCATTCTAAAATGTTGAAGTTTCTCACACAGCACAATGCCACAATGTACGCAAGTTTTGAGGGAGAGTGCAATTGGCATGCTGTGACTGCAGGAATGTCCACCAGAGCTGTTGCTCGTGAATTGAATGTTAATTTCTCTACTATAAGCCGTCTCCAAAGGCGTTTCAGAGAATTTGGCAGTACATCCAACCGGCCTCACAACCGCAGACCACGTGTAACCACACTAGACCAGGACCTCCACATCCAGCGTCTTCACCTCCAAGATCGTCTGAGACCAGTCACCCGGACAGCTGCTGCAACAATTGTTTTGCATAACCAAAGAATTTCTGCACGAACTGTCAGAAACCATCTCAGGGAAGCTCATATGCATACTCGTCGTCCTCATCGGGGTCTCTACCTGACTGCAATTCGTCGTCGTAACCGAATTGAGTGGGCAAATGCTCACATTCAACGGCGTCTGACACTTTGGAGAGGTGTTCTCTTCACAGATGAATCCCGGTTTTCACTTTACAGGGCAGATGGCAGACAGCGTGTATGGCGTCGTGTGGGTGAGCGGTTTGCTGATGTCAACGTTGTGGATCGAGTGGCCCATGGTGGCGGTGGGGTTATGGTATGGGCAGGTGTATGTTATGGACAACGAACACAGGTGCATTTTATTGATGGCATTTTGAATGACGAGATCCTGAGGCCCATTGTTTTGCCATTCATCCACGACCATCACCTCTGTTGAGAATGATAATGCACGGCCCGTGTTGCAAGGATCTGTACACAATTCCTGGAAGTTGAAAACATCACAGTTCTTGCATGGCCAGAATACTCACCGGACATGTCACCCATTGAGAATGTTTGGGATGCTTTGGATCGGCGTATATGACAGCGTGTTCCAGTTCCTGCCAATATCCAGCAACTTCGCACAGCCATTGAAGAGGAGTGGACCAACATTCCACAGGCCACAATCAACAACCTGATCAACTCTAGGCGAAAGAGATGTGTTGCACTGCGTGAGGCAAATGGTGAGTCACACCAGATACTGACTGGTTTTCGGACTCCCCCGGACCCCCCAATACAGTAAAATGGCACATTTTAGAGTGGCCTTTTATTGTTGGCCAGCCTAAGGCACACCTGTGCAAAAATCATGCTATCTAATCAGCATATTGATATGCCACACCTGTAAGGTGGACGGATTATCTCGGCAAATGAGAAGTGCTCACTAAAACAGATTTAGACAGATTTGTGAACAAAATCTGAGAGAAATAGGCCTTTTGTGTACAAAAAAAAGTCTTAGATCTTTGAGTTCAGCTCATTAAAAATGGGGCAAAAACAAAAGTGTTGCGTTTATAATTTTGTTAGGTGTATATATATATATATTTAATAATTATATATATAGACAGAATTTGTTAATTTTAAGAAAAAGGTTGTGATTCAGTCAGAAACTACCCAACGTCAAAGAGGGACCTTTGAATACGGGAGTCCATCTGAATGGGACCGTTCAATCCATGGCTCAGATCAATTCGTTCAAAAGAAATTATAATTCAAGGAATGAAACACCATGGTGGCTATGCCTGCAACATGTTGTGTGTATAAAATTAATAGCAACATTTGTGCTCGCGCCACATGTACTGATGTTCAGAAAAAGACATTGCTTGTGCACATGAATATTAAAAACATAAGACAAACAATACATGGGTATTTTTCTTATTGCTTGAATTAAAGGGGCATTTACCTGCATCTATAGGTGTCATCGCGCCGTGTGCTTTTGGTTTTGGGACTCTCCAAGACGGGTGTTTTGATTGTTTTTTTGCAAAGCCGGGACATTCTAGATAATGTCAGCTCTGCTATTGATCTCTCAATCCTCACAGTCACACTTATAGTAAACTGTCAGGGGAATGTTTTTAAATTCTAATGAAGGAAAATCATACCTTTTCTGTTGTCTTCTTTTTAAGGAACTTAAATATTTATATATACAGTGGCATGCGAAAGTTTGGAAACCCCTTGCTGGGGATTCACTGATGCTCCAGAAGGAAACAATGAATTAAGAACCAGGATGCAGACCATAGGATTTTCCCTTTTTGTGAATTCACTTTTTTTCATTTAGTACTAAATGGTGGATTGTAACGAAGTAATAATACTTTGTTACAGTACTTAAGTATTTTTGGGAGTAGCTGCTCACTTTACTTGAGTTTTCTATTTATGCCAACGACGCTCATACATTTCCTAATTGAAATGTAAACTTTTACTCCGATACATTTCCCCGAAGCATATTCGCTACTTACTACAAAATAGTCAGAAGAACACGGACTGCAGGAAAGCAGGTTTGACGAATCAGTGGTCTGGCGTTTGCAAGTTAGACTCCTAAAAACACCTTTGCTCACTTGCAAACCAAACAAGTGCGCGCACAAATACGGATGATTTCATTTTCCACTCAAGTCGAGTCTGAGGTGTGCGATACACAGCATTGTCTGCGATAATATGGTAAGTGTTGTTGTAATGATGTGCGATCTGACATTATCAAGTAATGTCTAGATTACTAGGTAATCACCAAATCACACACAGAGTGCACACACATTGATTTATTAGTCTATTAAAACTCAAAATTCCAGGCATTCTAAATTGTAGACTGCAAAAATGCTTCTGTGTGCTTTTTATATTTATATAATGCAATATAGTTATATAACTTAACTTAAAATAACTTAATCTATATCACACAAAGAGTACCGTTTTTCTGCAGATATCAGCATGAACACATTTAAAAATCATTTTATACAAGTTCAGTAAAGCAAGGCAAGGCAAGGCAAGTTTATTTGTATAGAACATTTACACAATGGTAATTCAAAGTGCTTTACATAAAAGAAAAGAAAGAAAAATAGATAAATAATCACAACAATAAAACAAGTAATTTAAAACTTTGAAAATTATAAAAAAAAAAAAAAATGATTTAAGAGATTTAAAATGAATTTAAAAAAACGATTATACATAAAATACAGTGCAATCAGTTCAGACATCGCACAGTGCTCATTCAATAAATGCACAGCTAAACAGATGAGTTTTGAGTCTGCATTTAAATGTGACTAATGTTTTAGCACTTCTGATCTCTTCTGGAAGCTGATTCCATCTGCGGGTGGCATAATAACTAAAAGCTCATTCCCCTTGTTTTGTGTGAACCCTTGGTATTTCTTACTGACTTGATCCTAATGATCTGAGTTGTCTGTTAGGTTTATATTCAGTGAGCCTATCTGCTATATATTTAGGTCCTAGGACATTGAGTGATTTATAAACGAGTAAAAACACTTTAAAATCAATCCTAAATATAACCGGAAGACAGTGTAAGGACCTGAAGACTGGTGTAATATGCTCAGATTTTCAAATGTTCTAGTCAGAATTCTGGCAGCAGCATTCTGGATGAGCTGCAGCTGTCTAATGGTCTTCTTGGGAAGGACGGTGGGGAGTCCATTACAATAGTCCACCCTGCTGGTAATAAATCAAGTTTTACCAAGTCTTGACTGGAAACAAAACATATAATTCTTGCAATGTTTTTGAGATGAGAGTATGCTGATTTAGTTACTGCTTTGACATGACTACTGAAATTAAGGTCTGTCTCCAGAATCACAACAAGATTCCTGACTTGATTTTTTTAGTTGTCAAACCCCTAGAGTCAAGGTATGCTTCACCTTGAGAACTTCATCTTTGTTCAAATGCAATGACTTCGGTTTTTTCTCTGTTTAACTGAAGAAAGTTCTGGCACATACAACTGTTAATTTCATCAATGCATTGAAAGAGGGAGTCAATGGGGCTCTAGTCATTTGGAGAAAAGGCTAGGTAAATCTGGGTATCACCTGCATAGCTGTGATAGGCAATTTGGTTCGTTCTCATTATTTGACTTAGTGGGAGCCTATACAGGCTAAACAAGAGCGGTGAAAGAATTGAGCCTGTGGACTCCGAATGTCATGGACGTCCACTTAGACTTAAGCTCTCCTATACTCACATAATAACCTAACCCTTCTCAGTATGACCTGAACCATTTGATTACCATACCAGTAAGCCTGACCCAGTTTTCCAGTCTCTCAAGAAGTATGTTATGATCGACAGTGTCAAAACGCGAGCATGAGGATCTAGTAGTACCAGCTGATTATTATGCAAAAGGACTTACATTTATACATACTGATTGCTGTTTTTGCTCAATTTTACCAACGCAAATAGTCCAAACAAAGTCACAGCACGCTTTTGCGTCACTGAGCAATGGCCGGTGTTAATATTGATGAATCAGCCTTTGGAACGAATGGTTGAATATGCTCGTGATTCACTATAACACAGTCAAAGCTTCGTTCCGATGAATCAGTTCTTTTGAATGAATCAGTTGATTCGCTTGACTCACTCATTAACAGTCACTGCTGTCACGTATGGTGGTTTTAATGTTCAATTTCGATAGTTTGTAATGTTTTAAATGATCAGTATCAACGTTTTTGTTAAAACACAAATTTAGGCTGCAATCTGTGAACTCTGGTTAATGATCCATGCCCCTATGAAGATCATTAAAATGTTTAACATACATTACATGCCAGTCTAGATTAGGATTCCAGAAATGTTTTTTTATGTTGGAATGAAAGACACTAAGTACGGGATGAAGTGCTTCTTATTCTTACTCAAAGATACAAATTGGAAGAAAGAGTTAAAACTGAACACATTCTTGCTACTCAAGTTGTGTATGAACATTTTTTATATATATTTTTTTGCTTCTTTTCCATTTTGCATTTACGTGTACTTTTACTTTCAATACTTAAGTTTAAGATTTAAAAATACTTTTCGTACTTAAGTACAAAAAAATATCACATATTTTAAGACTTTTACTCAAGTAATATTATAAACGGTGACTTCAACTTCTACCAAAGTCATTTTATGGTAAGATATCTGTACTTTTACTTGAGGATGGCTGACAGGTACTTTATACAACAACTGCCCTTCGGAAGCAACAGAAAATACTTGCATGTTTCCGGGAAGACAAAGCAATACTTGATCTCCAAATTCCCCCCAAAAAGTTTTCACCCCGCTCTTAGCATCGTGTTCCTTCTGGGCATCAGGAATTTGTTTTAACCTTTTTTAATAGTTGGTTTGGCCCCTCAATTGTCCCAATGTAAAAAGCTGGATCTCAAACATACAATCACTGACTTAGTCATATGTCACTTCTGTTGTTGCTGCGTGTGTTTTGAGTTGAGCTCCATCAAGGTACTCTTTGTTCGTCTAATGTTGTATCGTAGAAATCAATTTATACACCATAATTTTCGTGTCATAAACGCTGTGAATATCCCCTATCGTATTCGACAACCAAAACCCCTCAGAGCACCTTGCTTATCAACTAGTTTATTTTTGACTTCCCGAGTCGCTCTTAGCATATAGCCGCTAGCAGCCAGCGTGGTGACGTAATATCGCTTACATACGAATACACTACACTGTTACTGCTTTAATGGGGATGGTGTATACCTTGAGCGGGTGGGGAATGTTCAAGCTGCCTTCGAGAGTCAGACCCAGCTGAGAGAGCGGAGAGCTGCGCTGGAAACATGGGCTGATGCTCACAAGTCCGGGGTAAGTATACAGAGCGCTGCTAACTCTCCCACCACCTCTAACGTTACTCCGTGTGTTTCTCTGCACAGGCACGGTGCACCCAGGACGCGATCTTCACAGATGTCCTTCACTCCGGCGCCGGGACACCACGGACCCTGGGTGCAGCCGCCGCGGAAGACGCGAACTGATTTAGTGACGTGGAAATTAAAGACAGGGACCCATCTCACATCTTCCTTTTATGTCTAAAATTTTTGAAAAAGTTGTGTCTGCTCATTTGTGCTCCTTCCTGCAAAAAAATTCTCTATTTAGAATTTCAGTCAGGTTTCAGGCCCCCCCATAGCACAGAAACTGCACTTGTTAAAAATACAAATGACTTGCTTCTTGCGTCAGAACAAGGCTGCATCTCATTGCTAGTTTTAATTGATCTTAGTGCTGCATTCGATACTATAGAACATGACATACTCATAGATCGATTACAAAAATATACAGGTATTCAAGGTCAGGCTTTAAGACGGTTTAGATCCTACCTGTCCGATCGCAACCACCTTGTTCATTTAAATGGGGAGTCATATCAATTATCACCAGTAAAATATGGATTGCCACAAGGATCTGCCCTAGGTCCTCTGCTATTTTCAATATAAATGTTGCCCCTTGGTAATATTATTAGAAAATACGGGATTAGTTTCACTGTTATGCCGATGATACTCAACTAAATATCTCAACAAGACCAGAAGAAACTTATAAATGATCTAAGCTAACAGAGTGTGTAAAAAATTTAAAATGTATTGGATGACCAATAATTTTATCCTATTAAATTCGGATAAGACAGAGATAATACTTATTGGACCAAAAGACAGTACACGAATCTCGTGGATTACAATTTGCAAATAGACGGATGTACTGTTACTTCCTCTACAGTCAAAAATATGGGCATTATATTAGATAGCAACTTGTCTTTTAAAAAAAAAATCATATTTCCCATGTTACAAAAAAACTGCATTCTTCCATCTTAGAAACATTGCAAAGTTACGAAACATGATACCTGTTTCTGATGCAGAAAAAGCTAGTTCATGCATTCATGACTTCTAGACTGGACTATTGTAATGCACTGTTTGTTGGTTGTCCTGCATCTTCAATAAATAAGCTAGAGGTATTCCAAAATGCAGCGGCTAGAGTCCTTAACAGGTCAAGAAAATATGATCATATACCCCAATTTTACAGTCTCTGAACCTGGCTTACCTATTAGTTAGTAAATAGTTACAAAAAAATATAACGTGGCGATAAGGCACTGATGGGTTAGCTCGGCGTACCTCAATAGTTTCTACACTTACCATCCCATCACTCTCCCTCAGGTTGACAAAATTCTGGACTTTGTCGACTAGGAAGCAAAGTCCCACCTAAAGGAGGTAGCTGTTTCGCATTTGGTCCCAAACTCTGGAATAGCCTCTGATAACGTCGGGGTTCAAGGGACCAGCATTGCTCTCTGTTTACATGATAGATAAAACACATATCGTTGGCCAAGATTTCAAATCATGCCTTATAATCTTTTACTGCAGTTAACTGATCAAATGCACATATTATCTTTATTTGGGTTTAAACAATCATTGAGCTGTTGGAACAGCAGCTACACAATTGGTTTTCATTTTGTTCTATGTTTTTTGCAAGGGATGCTAACTAGCGAGTACCCGACAAGCTTCAGTCTGTTTCCAGAACACCTGAGAAGAGATGATGCTACTCCTCAGAGGACCTCAGATGATGCTAAGCCGGAAACAACATACAGAACTACCACATTTTGCTTAAAGTTTGATTGCATCATATAATAATTCTGTTAATAGTGTTCATCGTCTGTTTTATTACATCTTAAATTGATTTTCCGTACTGCTGGTTCGTCTGGCCGAGGGCATGGCACCGATGATGCAATGGTTTCTCCCAAGGTTTTTTCTCCATTCTGTCCCTGATGGAGTTTTGGTTCCTTGCCGCTGTCTCCTCTGGCTTGCTTAGTTGGGTACACTTCATTTTCAGCGATATCGTTGACATGATTGCAAAGATAATATTTAAACTGAACTGAGCTTGATAATGACATCACTGAATTCAACGATGAACTGTCTTTAACTGAAAAATTAGAGTTTACTATTGTCATTTTGCATTATTGACACTATTTTCCTAATTAATGCTGTTAAGTTGCTTTGACACAATCTTTATTGTATAAAGTGTTATATAAATAAAGGTGACTTGACTGACTTGACTGCAGGGAAAGGGACACCCCCATTCAACGATGCAAAAAAATTGTTGGAAAATCTGAAGAATTGCGGCTGGCGGGATTTTCTGAAGAAACAGTGTCATTTGAACTGTTCAGACAAAAACAAGGTACTCATGGAACAACCATCAAAAAAACGAAAAAAACAAGTTGTAGATCATGCAGGTAACCCAGTACCAGTATAAGCCCATGTCCGATTACGGTAGTGCACCCTCATTCCCTGAAGAGGGACGGAGGACATCACGTCGTGACCGACGAAATGGGATCTAGCTGCGAGAGATACCCAATACAACTTCGGGTGTGACTAAACGAGCAATGCACACTGGCATGCAAATTATGCATCCAGATGCTGCTGATCACAGCTTGAGTATAAGTAGGCAGCTGGTGCAGCGTATATTCAGGTTTTTGCTGAGGAGCCGAGTCGGTGACCCGGCTGCTCAGCGGTGGTACAGCAACCGTGGCGACGGGATATGACGTGAAGTCTCTGTTACCTCCTTCAGGGAATGAGGGTTACATACGTAACCGTTGTGACCGACAAATTGGGATCCCTACCAAAACGCCATGGATGCTGCCCCTTCCAGTGTCCTGTGCGAGCCACCTGCGCCCTTTTGTGGTGTAGGCCGGGGCTCGCAAACAAGAAGACCATTTAGGGATTTCTATACAGGAAACGGAGATGCCATTGGATCACCATCATGAGGCTTTGAATTAATCTAATCAAGAGATACCACAGAGACCTTTTGTACCAGAGCTGAAAAGCCTTTTCACGACATATGGATGCCTCGTGATCGTGGATGCATAGAATTAGTATATCCAGCCGGAAAAGGATGAGTAAATTAACTGATGACCTCAGGCCCGCAAACACGGGATTTATACCGCACGACCAAAACCCTTACTTCCTTTTGTCACAGACAAAGAAACAGAGGGTACACAGACAATCATTGAAAATCATTGAAAGTCTCGGAGCAACTATATTCACAAATAATATGTTTTAGGGCTTAAATGTGTGTGATGTGTTATTGAAACCACAATATCTTAATCGTTGCTTTATAACTTTTCTTTTTAGTTAATTACGATTACTGTGTATGCAATTGTTTAAGCTTGAATGAGAGCTTGTCTTATTCGCCAAACATTGGTGCTGGTGAAAAGTTTGTGTTGTATCATTCTCTGATGATAATACTGTTATCAGAAGAGATTTAAAAACTTGCAGAAATACTCGCCACAAACAGCATGTGATTCATACATGATAAAGGAACCACACAGGGCGTGGCCAAACCCCACAGCCACTATCTGATTGGAACAACGACCTGTGGGATGGACTTACGCCGAGGATCAAAACCCCACTGCAACACAGATTCGCTTGCTTGCTTTTACCCGATCAAGACGTTTGGCTTGCACCTTGGTGAGCACGAACAAGCGCCACGCCGTAACACCGCCATAGCAAGAACATCTAAGAACTCAGACATTTCAGTGACACTTCGCAATCTTCAGAGAACTTGAAAGTCTTTCAAACTCAGACTTTTAGCAGGACTGCTCAAGCCTCTGTGTCAAACCGGCAACCAACTACTCCAAGAGTGGTTTCCCAAAAGGACGTCACCCATACGTCATTCCGACGTCAAAGCAACAGCCAGTCAGCGAAGGAATTCCCCTCAACAGACTTCCAGGAAGTCCGCTACAGCGACTGAATCACCTCTGTTTTCAGCTGTCAAGCCAAAGAACGCAAGTAACGAAGAAAATCTTCAACTCAGCTGAACTGGTGTAGAATTAATTTAAGCAGTAAAATTAAGACCGATTCTCTGCTTGGTTTTTCTCCTAGGTTGAATTTAAAACCACTCGTTAAACGAGTTAGGACTTTGAAAACTTCATGCAACTCCGTCAACTCATTTCCTTGAATCTTTGTATGTGTATGTTTTAGTTAGGTTTTATGTAATCTAGCATTAGCCAATAAAATTTCATGTTTCATTTATAAATAATCAATTGTCTAGTGTCATATAATTTCAAGGTTAAAACATTTGCCAAAAGATCCTTGCTACCTAGCTCGTAACTTACTTATAATAATTACCTCTGTTAAGAACATACAAATAATCTTGATTGTGTTGACTGTGGCCAGGAAAACACACATTATATTAAATTTGTTAAAGATACCAAGAATCACTGGCTCGCTGGACGACCTTGATTTGAAGTAAAACTAACAAATTTGGAATGGTTTGATCAGGTGGACTTGGGACATTCAGACGACAAATGCAGAATGCTGAAATGAAGTAAACTTTAATAGTATGTACAATACTTGCATTTAAGAAACTCTATAGAAGTACACAACTTTTATAGATGGTGTCCTCATGTGATGAATTAAAGCCTCTTGTTAATGTATGCACGCTCCGCCCCGCAAGAAGTCGATTGGAAGATAGCGTCAGGGGACGGACTTATGCCACAGAGCAAAAACCCAATGCAGGACAGACTCCTTGCTTGCTTGCTGCTTCTCCTGCTCTCGCCTGTCGCTGTGTTAGAGCACCCCACGTGTGCTCACGCGCTTACCATCAAAAGCGACCAGCCATCCAAACTCAACACTTCAGTGATACTTCGTTGAAATCTTCAAAGAACTTAAAGTTGTGCAAACTAAGACTGTCAGCAGAACTGCTCAAGCCTCTGCTTCATCACAGACCAACCAATCCAAGAGGGGTTTCCCAAGGGACGTCATTCCGACGTCACCGACCAATCAGTAACGGGGTTCCCTCAAAGACATCCAGGAAGCCCGCGTCAGCGAAGGAATCACCTCAGCTTTCCAGCTGTCAACCAGCAAAACGCAAGTACAAACAAGATCTTCGATCTGTTGAACTGGTGAATTTAGATTCTCTGCTTTGTGAATTCTTAAGGTGAATTTACATCACTCGTGAAAACGAGGTAGAACTATGAAACTCAGAACTCCGTTAACAGAATTTCCTTCCTCTGAACTGTATGTTTGTGTTTTTTAGCTTAAGTTTATGTAATCTAGAATAGCCAATAAATTTCATGTTTCATTTATAAATACTCGATTGTCTGGTGTCATATAATTTCAAGGTTAAAGCTATTGCCAAAAAGATCCCTTGCTTGCTACCTAGCTCGTGGCTTACTGATAATAATTACCTCTTTAAGAGCTTACAAATTATCATAATTGTATTTCACCCGTGGCCAGGGAGAATACAAAATTTACATATTCAATTGGTAATATACACTGACATCAACTTCTCGCTGGCCGAGTAGCTGATAGAGTGTAAACTATCAAATTTAGAATCAATTCGAATCAGGTTGAATTAGGCTCTTCAGATCCTAGTCATCTCAAAACCTGAATCAATAATAATAATAATTCCCTTTCAACTGAGTTAAAATTCCTTACTATATGATAATATTATATTAGGCAAACACTGTCGGTTATTTCACAGCGAAATCGAGATTAGTACTACCACGTTGAAGAGATATCTCCCGGCAAGGATGTATCTAATAAAGAGACTGTTTCAAGCTGGACAGTTTTGCTTTGTCGCTTTGCTGCGGTTGTCATCAGTGGTAGATCTGTTAGAGCAGCGATATTCTATCCTACACGGATCTAATCTGAATACACTCTCCGTTCCAGTGATAAGTCCACACAACACTCTGAGATACATCATGCTTGGAGAAAAAAAAAAATTTGTTTTATATATATATATATATTATATATATATATATATATATATATAAGTTTCCTCAACAGCCATTACCAAAATAGAAGACCAGAGATAGGTATGGTTGGTGATTTAAAAATAACATGATGTGATTTCTTGTTTAGTTTATTATCAGGTATGTTTGTAAAAAAAAAATTGAATAAAACACTTATTGAGGGATATGGGACAAAACATTTACCCACATTAAGCAAACACTTCATAATGTCAAGCACAAAATTTACAATTTGGATTATCATAAACAAACTCTCATTTTACATTAAAGAATATTCGTAATAAAAGCACTGATTAAAGGGGTCATATGTGCTGATAAAGAACATTATTTTTGTGTATTGGGGTAATGAAAATGTTGATGCGGTTTAACGTTCACTAACAACACCTTGATTTTTCCACATACTGAATATGTTTCTCCTCTTATGCCCCGACTTTTTGGAAACGCGTCGATTTTTACTCCCAAGGACAAGCCTAATTCGGTCTGAACAAGCGAGGTGTGCTGTGATTGGCCAGCTATCCAAAGCATTGTGATTGGCCGAAAACCTCAAGCGTGAGACGGAAATGTTAAGCCCCTCACATACTGTTGATGCCGTGTCCAGCCGAAGCGACGAGACAAAAACATTAAAACCATTACAACCAACACGAGCGGCATTTGTCGCATTACAAGTGGGACTATTATGATTATAGTATGAGCTTATATGTCTTTTTACGCGTTGAGTGCATGGATCGCGCGGCGGTAAACATACAACTCTGCTGAATTTGGGATCGGAGAGAGCCAAACAACAGGTACTCTACACTGCCCAAAACTCGTGGTGTTTGATCAGTCTGCAAATCTTTAAATGAAAATGTAATTACGTGGAAGAACTGCCGGCATTGTAGTCAAAAACTCCAGGATCAGTAAACAGGTCCTCGATAAAATGTGCCTGTACATCATCTGCGATATTGGGTTAAACCGTTCTGGAACAGTTGTGGTAAACCCAACTTAACATGACTTGTAGTCATGTCCTCTTGGAAGATCAAACAAAGTAGTTTCGCTTTCACAACGAAAAAACACCCCCCCCCCAGGCCTAGCATTGGGGGAAGACCTGCAGCGTGCGGCTGAGGACGGGAATTTAGATGGACTGAGGAGGGCTAGCGTGGCCGAAGCCCCGGCTTAGCGTTGCGCAAGAGGCCGGACGATAGAGGCATAGAGTGAGCTGACGGCGGCGGAGAGACCGGCGCGCCGGCGCTGCAGGACAAATGAGTAGTGGCAACCCTAGGTGGACAGACCCCGGGCTTGACTCCGCTTTGTCCATGGTGAAAGTTAAGTTGATGTATTCCCTCAGCGACCCGCACAGATCAGCTCCAGGCATGACGAAACAAATATCGTCCTCTTTTGGAAGACCAAAAAAAAGTAGTTTCGCTTTCACAACAAAACACACAGCACATGGCGCTGCAGGCGTCAACTCAGGAACCAACAAATAACTACAGCGAGATAAAAAGGTGCGCCATTCTTTCTTTGCGTGAACATTTGGGCGGCGTTATGCAAATCTTCCCACATAGTGATGTAGATATGTGGGGGCGTGTTAGAACGATCCGTTTTAGGAGGGTGTGGCTGACTCTGAACTTTTATAAAGAATATCTCTTTGGATTTGAGACTTTAGTCTTTGCAACTTTACAGATCTTCTTTATGCACCAAGAGCTTGTAACACTCCAAAGAGAAAGGAAAAATTGAAATCGCATCATATGACCCCTTAAAAGTAATACGCAAAAATTAAAAATGAAAGTTTAAATATTTAATATGGTTTCCTTTTTTATTTAAATTAATAATTTAGTTTAAGTCATTTAATTTTCAATAAAATTTAAGTTCAACAAACATAGACATTCAAAGTTAGTATGTTAAAATAACTTCTTTGTATAACAACTACATGAGGATGTGGATGACACATTCTAACAACACTGAGCATGTTTTAAGCAAAACGTTTGTGAATTATCCCCAAGAATTTACAACCAAAATTAATTAATAAAGACATTGAAATATTAAATTAAAATTATTTGGATTATGTGTTAATATATAATTTACTAGTGATTTTTATTATTTTTTAAATCTTGTTTAACAAAGATAGGCATGCAAATTGCATTAGTACTGTAGATTGAAATAGCTCTTGTGAATGTCAACCGACCACCTTTATGCAGCACCAGCTATGGCCCAATCTCAAATGACACACTTGATGCGTACTTGAGCGTCCCTTCGTGCCCTCTTGTTGAGCCTGTATCAATGCAGGCTCCTCTGCCACCTGTCACTATGTCACCAAAGCACGGACTCGGAGGGCCGTCTTTGGGAGAGACAGCAGGCCTACAAAACCTATCAAAGCTTGAATCCCTTTATGGGAAAGAAAAGGCAGTGAAGAGAAGCTCTGAGACTGGAGTCAGCCCTTTGAAATAGTGTTCCCAGGACGAGCAGCGCCACGAGATAAAAGGCTCTAGAGCGCTTTTTAATCACATTGTCCATTGTGCTTTTAGCATTTGCATTTACCCCACGTCCTTTTCATTTGCATTTGTCATTACTGTGCTGTCAGCTCTTATCGGGGTTGCTCTATCCTTCCTCTTAGAAGAGAAAGGGAGCAGCCTGCCGTTGAAAGTGGGACTCTGCAGCTCTGTGAGGTTGCAGGTGCTTCAAAATGCACTTTGTCTGTCAGGTGGGAGATGGGACTGACAGACCGTGCCAAATGCCGGTGTCACTTTGTACAAGTTCACCAGTTATAGAGCTCATTAATCACACCGATGCCATTAAGCGATGTGGGTTTCCATGCGAACCTGGGCACGCTCCCTTCTGGACGCATTCGTCCATTTGCCGCCGTATGGTTTTATTCACACATCACCCTGTGGTGAAAGCTGTCATCTGTGCAGCTCTTTTGTTCGAGCTCCACTTCTATAGATACTTGGGACTCATCAAAAGTCTCTGACGGCTAACTGAATTTCAAGGCCCATGGCTATTGTTATTCAAATGTCACATTAAACAGATACAATTCTGCTTAAACTTTCCTCCAAGTTTCTTTTCTGAGCTGGGTCGATTTGTTTCTCGGCTTCCCGCCTCTTCAACTTAAGCTTGGTCACACAATAGCGACTCGCGAATGATAGGAAATAAGATGCGTCATGGGTATAGGCGGCTTTAACTGTCACTTTTCCCATCGACTTTGAAGCCCCCGGCCGCTAAAAGCAGGCTTGGACTCAGAACGCACCGGCTTTAATGGAGTCGTGTGGGACATGAGAGCGGATTTAGAAGAAAACCGTCGGAGCGCTGGGACAAAGAAAAGGGTTTTTGCTGAAAGAGTGCAAGAGAGCAGCAGATGGGCACCCAGTGCCCGCCGCAGATTCTGTAATGCCACGACTGGCACCCGTAGCACTAAAGTCGGTGCTTATCTGACAGGGGGCCCCCAACACAATCTGCACTGATTTGGCCTCTCAAACCCTTACAGGCAGCTGGGTAATTTACAGAGCCCTGGTTCCTTTAAAGTTCCTCTGAAGTTCAAATTGGTTGATCAGTACAGTTGTAAGATCTGGTCCAGACACCTTTTTTATATCACCAGATTTACTGACCAGGGAAAAAATGGGACCATAAACTTATATGAGGCCAAAGAGAGTTGGCCAGAATCCATCATTCAATTCTCAGCACTGTCCTGTAGTAACGCACACCATATGAGCAAACCCTCTCGCGGCCGTACGGAGGAGTGACATCGCGCACCAGATGACAGACGCTTCCAAGCCCCCGACCTGTCAACATTCGAGCAAAGCTTTAGAGGTACAGCTGAACTTCCATATTTCAGAGCTTCACTCCAAGAGGCTTGGTGTGGCCCACACAGGATTTAGACAGATGGAGAATGATGCTTTTCTGCAAGCTTCCACTCACCAGAAAGCTCCATTTGCTTGCCCCAGAGCACAGACCCAGTTTTACTAGTCGAGAGCAGGGGAGTACAGGCTAGACGTTTCCACTCCAGGGCCAGCATGACAAAACAAATACAAGCCTTGCCAGTAGAGCCTTTTCCCAGGGTGCAATTTTTCAGAGCCGTTTCTCAAAAGTATGTTTATAAATGGGATTTTCTTGGCAAGGCACAATTTTGTAAAGTACAAGAGATGTATTTTGTTTGCCAATTAATTTTCAATTCAGAATCAATGAAAATAAGAGACAAATGCAAATTCTGTGGTAAAGCAACTCATTGTCATTGTTCAGCTCCAGTCTGTTCCATGTTGATTCAGTTCAGTTCAATAACTGTGTAAAGATCATTGATTATGAAACAAGTTCAGTTCAGCTATAAACAATCCTACTGATGTCAGTAGTGTCACTATTCAACTTGAGTGTGTTCAATGTTGATTCAATACAGTTCAATGACAGTGTCAATGTTAACAAATTTGTTAATTATGAATGAATTTGATTCAGCCATAACTCTACAGAAGATAACAGTGTTATTATTCAGCATAATTCAGGTCAAGTTCTGTTCCCATCTGATAGTGCTAAATCACCAATATCACTAAATGTTAAGTGTCTTTTAAATTTTGTAATTATTTGAGAAATTTACTGGCAATTATTAAATGAACATTGTTTCAAAGTAAATATTTTATAGATCACTACCCAAATTATCTAAAAAATATAAAAATACAAATATATGAAAATATAAAAACTATAAATTATAGATTTCATATGTAGTGTAGTTGTACTAGCTTTAATTTATACTGCTTTGAATAAAAGTTGACAAAAAAATCATACAGTTGATTTACATAAAAATCAACTGTAAAACACACACACACACACATTACAAAATATGTAATGTGTGTGGAAAATATGCTTCATTTTCTTTAAAATAATGTCATCATGCAACAAATCTTAATGGCCCTTAAAAATGCTTCATTATCTCCATGGAAAATATAATTTTGTATTATTTCCATTTTGAGTCCTGAAAAATTGCAGCTTGGACATGTTTTCATTTAATAAACTCTAGTTAACCGCTTCCTCAGAAATACATGGCTCTATCTTGATCTAAACTTTGCTGTCATGCAGGCACTTAATAATTTATCATGAACTTCAGCATGACAAGATGTCTCGTACTGAGAAGTTCCTTTTCCCAACTGATGGGGACTGTGCCAGTTGGCATTAATACCGGCCAAGTGTCTGTAGGTTGGTGTATCTGCAGTGTGTGTATAAGAAATAATCTCTGCAAGGTCAATGTTGATTTAAAGGGAAAAAAATGTCCAGCATTTTATCAGCAAAGGACAATGGAGTTGACCTTCAGTTATAAATGAAAAATAAATGAATTTTAAATCACTCTTTCGGAGGATTAGACAAGGTAGGCAGCTTTACATAGAATTTTTTGATTGAATAAATAAATAAATAAATACATAATGCATTATATTCCAAACCTTCAGAAGCAATATAGTTTAAAAATGATAAAAATAAAATAAAAAATAAAAATAGGCTCCTGACACTGCAATCAAATAAAATACAAACATAAATAATAAAATAAAATAAAAACAAGTAAATAAAATCGTTTGGAACAAAATTAGCATGAATAAAACTATTTACAATGATTATTTAAGAGATGTACAAATAAATGTTCCGCAAAAGCCTCACACTTTAACATAATTGTTCTGATTCAACTGATTCAATGTAAAAGTTACTCTTACACTCTTAAAAATAAAGGTGCTTCACGATGCCATAGAAGAACATTTTGGTCTAAATGGTTCCATAAAGAACTTTTAACATCTGAAGAACCTTTCTGGTCACACAAAAGGTTCTTTGTGGCGAAAGAAGGTTCTTCAAATTATAAAAAGGTAAGAAAGAAATGGTTATTTAAAGAACCTTTGACTGAATGGTTCTTTGTGGAATGAAGAATGGTTTTTCTATGGCATCGCTGTGATGAACCTTTTAAGCACTTTTATTTTTAAGAGTGTACATTTACTTCAGTAAATCAGTAAAGATTTCACAGCTAAAAGACACGTGTACCACGACTCGAAGGAGGACATTTGAACAATTATGCTAAAAGATCAATACAATAGCTTTGTGTACAGACCTGACTGAAATATGAATATGTTATTCACATTAGAGTTAATGAGAGTTATGATATCTGATTCCTAACAAATCATTTTTGAAGTCATATCTTTCCATTAAATCAGATAAAAAAAAAAGAAACATAAAATAAAATAAAATAGTTTGGACCAAAATGAAGGTGAATAAAACAATGCAGAATTGTAATTTTTGTGTGAACAAATGTATTAACTGCGACCATGTTTGAAATGAAGTGTATATGGCTACCAGGGGTGTGACGTAACGAATTACAAATACTCGCGTTACAGTAATGAAGTAGTTTTTTATCAGTAATTGTACTTTGAGTAGTTTAAAATTTTTTTACTTTTACTTGAGTACATTTTAAGTTATGTATCTGTACTTTTACTCCACTATTTTCCTCTGTTTGTGGTTGTTACATAATTATTTAAATTTTATTTTTATCCATCAACGTGATTGGATAGAGAGTAATAGGTCTCGTGACTTTCGTCAAATCAAATTGTTCATAGAAAACTTTAACCGCCAACTGTATATCATGGCTGCTGGAAGTGCATTCTACAACCATCAATTCAGGCGCATCTTCCTCTAACTTAATATGTCAAGGTAAATTTCGGATTTCTTCTGCTTAATAAATGATTTGTATATATGCTTGCCTTTCTACACGGCCTGAAATTTGGTGTGAGTTTGCGGGTATTGCATACAGTGTTAACTGCCGCAAGTGTCACGTTTGGTAAATTCCCACTCACTTATGATACGCACGATCTGCGCTGCCTCGTCTCTCTCACGTGCGTTCTGCAGCAGTCACTTGGATAAGTCCTTGTTGCTTGTTGAACTAGTTGACTTTTGATGAGTTTGAGCGTGTGATGCGCGCTGTGAAAAAGTGTGTTGGAAACACAAATTGAGGACCAAATCTGCACCTTATTGATGACCCGTGGCGTTAATATACTGCATCTGTGCCAGCACATGATGTAATAAAACTGCAGCTCGTTTTTTGGCGTAAACTTTACACTAAACGTTTTTTTTTTTAATTCATTTTATACAATCTGCCTTCATTTAGCAAGTGCACTCGCGCTTAAACAATTTTCAAGTTCAACACTTTTGTTCCGTTAAGTTGTGGATGCTGCTGATTCACCGAGACCGCCGCGGCCCAGCAAAGAGCTTTTGGTGGATGTGTGTGTTTGTGTTTTCCTTTGAAAAAGTTTCCCCAGAAATACCTCGCTATTTAATGCATTTTTCCTTACAAATTGTATTATCAGCATAACAATTCGAGTAAATGTGTAAAAGGTATGGCATGAATTTGCCATCCTTCTAGAACAATGTGCATTTTTGTTAAAATTGTAACATAAATTATCAATTTTAGTTATTTTTATTTCTTTATTGCAATACGCTAAAACTGGCACCGTTTTGGAGGGAAATGGGCTCTCATTTTAACCCATATCACGGTGTGTGATGCTGAACTATAGTTTCTAATGGTGTTTGTATTTGCACTGTTCTAAACATTAATATTTTATGTGCAACAACAGCATATGCTGTCTCAGTGGCCTTACACATGATTTTAAATCTATTTTTTCAAACTTTATGATTTAAATGGGGATGATTGTACTGAGAATACCTTTCATCTTTTCTTCAACTGAATACTGTTTCCGTGCTGTTTTGATGTATTTTAAAGAGTTGGCAGTCAACATTAAAACTGCTGGATGATAGATATTCTGCATTCTTTATGACAAACAAGATAATGTGAATTACAGAATGTACAACGTTTTTAAAATGTATCAATTGTGTTGTACAGCGTTTATTATGAGGGGGTAGAATCCACAGCTCAGTACTCACTACTCAATACTCATGAGTACTTTTAAATAGGCTACTCTTTTACTCTTACTCAAGTAGTTTTTTGGACAAGTACTTTTACTCTACTCACACTACATTTTTTGGAAGGTAATGGTACTTTTACTTGAGTATATTTTTTCAGTAATCTTTCCACCACTGATGGCTACATACAGCACAGACATGGTAAGCCATTCCACTGAAAAAGGCAACAAACTAATTATTCCTTACATAAATCATTCAGAATTGGTCGCACATTCACATGGCACCTTCCCTCATTATTTCCTCATTGTTCCTCATTTCATAGAAAAGCTGACCTGAGCTCGTACCACGGAACAGCACATAGCAGGGGTCATAATTACTAATAATGCACTAAAGACACTTGAGAAGTGAAGGTTTGTCCAGTGCTGTGTGAGAAACATGGTTCTTGAGTATTGAACAATGTGAGGGAAGGTGATCAGAGCTCCATACTGTGCAGATTTGAGTCCCCGCAGGTGTCTTTGGCAGCGTGGACCTCGGTCTCTGCCAGAACCACTACCTCTGTGAGACCAGCCACATGGTTCCCACTGTTTGCCTGCTTGAAACACAGCTGCAGTGGAAGTCAATGCAGTACTAACAAGCTGTGCTGTTGTCTAAATGTACCTATTTCACATTTTTTTAAATTCAAGTCCTATAATGACGGTGTACTATGCAGAAGCTGATACGAATGTTAATTTATTCATGAATTTGAGTTTAGGAATTTTGCTCATTGATTATGCAGTTGTATGAGCTTGTGTTTGGAACAACAAGATTGCTCTGTTTTGTTGCAAATAAGCTATCAGCAAGGGGACTGAAAGCAACTTCTTCTCCATTCCAACCTCTAATAAACACACCGACGGGTACCTCTCCCACTTTCTGCGGCTCCAAAGTTTTAATTAATTAATATGGATATTCCAAACTTGATTTCTGGTTTCTAATTAAAGCAATATGTTCTGTGCCAGCTCTGGATTTTTTTTTTCTCCTATTACAGAATACCACAAGATGCAAAGATATCTATAAATAAGCCATTCATACATCAATTTATATTTCAGATTTAAAAGAACAGCTCATTTGGAATGTAACTTTCAGCCTATTCTTAAGGCTGAAAGCTACTGTATGGCTTCAGGCGACTTAACAGCACTTGAGTTATATGGACCACTTTAACCCCTTTAAAGACTGGCCTATGAAATAATAGTCACAAAAGGTCTTATAAATTTAACCATGGAAGCAAATAGACTTCACAAGCTGACCCAGCATGCACAAGTATCCCTCTCCAGATATTGCGAATCATATGGCCAGAGGCGGACAGTAACTAAGTACATTTACTTGAGTATTGTACTTAAGAACACTTTCTGAGTATCGGTACTTTACCTGAGTATTATTTTTTCTGGGAACTTATGACTTTAATTTCACTACATTTGAAAGACAAATATTGTACTTTTCACTCCACTACATTTCTATCAAGGTCCTCAAAGTAGAAAGTCGTTACTCTGTAGCAGCTTTGAAAGTCAGTGTGTGATTTTTGTCTTCTCTAAAACGTGACTTTCTTTTTTTCAGACAGTTTATCAGTAGTCACTCTTGTAGGGCTACATTAAATGATTTTCATTTTTTTGAACACTGACCAGTTGCAAATGTGGTATTTATTTACAACAATTCAATAATAAGAAGTTAGTATTGTGGTATATTTTAGACACAATATTGTCTGATTTTGCTCAGTTGTGTACATGAAAATATTACATATAAAGCCACAGAAGAACTGTTGTGCATCTCCTAATAAAACACAATAGGTGTTGGACTTTAAGCAGGACTGCAGACCATTCTGTGTGTGACATCAAAGTACCACGAGAGCGATTAGACAGCATTTTTAAATTTTTTGTTTTGATGTCAAATAAGTCTTGCTGTTTTGCTTTTTTGTTAAAGCAGTGTTGCTGTTTAAAGTTGTACAGCTACAGTTGTGTTGCTGGGTTTTAAAGCCGGTTTGATTTTTTTTCTTCCTTATCACTCTGTATTTACAGGATTTCACTGTCCACTCTGTTCAAATGTGGATGAATGGCTACACATAGATGTGTGCACACACTGTCAGAACTGTGTGAGATCTCTACCATCCTGCTTTTGTGGGGGTGGGTAGGGGTGTTACCCTTTAGGTTTTTTTTTAGGTTTACCCCATAAGTTTTTAACATTCTAAAAGCTCTTTATTCCAAAGATACTACAAGCTAGTCAGTGTATTCAGTAGGTGTAATGTATTCTAAGTTGCTTCAGAAGTATTGCAAGTATTACAATAAACAATAAAACAGTGCATTGACATAAAAAAGGACATTTACTTTTGGTACTTAAGTACTTTTAAAAGCAAGTACTTCTGTACTTTTACTTAAGTAAAAATATCTGTCTTTACAACTTTTACTTGTAATGGAGTAATATTTGACCAGCAGTATCTGTACTTCCACTCAAGTAATGGAGTTGAGTACTTTGTCCGCCTCTGCATATGGCCCTGCATCTCAAGACCACTTTAGGCTCCTGAAACTGTAAATATCTGCAGCCCAGGTTTCTTAAGTGTCCAGCCAACACATGATCACATGAGCCATAATTAGATAGTCCAGACTGCTACTCGGTGGGCAGACACTGAAACGCTGACATTTACTAAGTGTAGTTATTTGTAACTCATTAAATGGCAAGAAGCTATTCATCAGCAGGTCAACATGCTTCCAGTGATGTCTCATTTGCATAGAACATTAAAAGAATAATTCATACTTATTTCCATATATTAAGAGACAACAAGGGAGACTCAACATACACATATGTTCAAGAGGCTGTGAAGGTTCAAAACAGACCTGCTATTGTAAATAGGTTTCAAGTTTAAAAGCAGATCAACCAATAACAAGATCTGTTTTGATGACAAGATCCCCTTGACCTAAAATCTTTATAGACCTATGACAGAAGTCACTGTTACCACAGAAATCCCATAAAGCACTGCAAGTGACAATCAAATCAGTCTCCCTACACTCTGAAGCAACTTTACAGTACTGTTTCTACATTTATACATATTACAAACAGTACTGTAAAGTTGCTTCATAGTTATTCTCCTGAATTCTATGCTTCAGCTATTTTTTGTACAGCTGAAACATTATTATATATATTATAGATATATATATATATATATATCTATATCTATATACAGTGGTGTGAAAAAGTGTTTGGCCCCCTTCCTGATTTCTTATTTTTTGCATGTTTTTCACACTTTAATGTTTCAGATCATCAAACAAATTGTAATATTAAACAAAGATATTGCAAGTAAATACAAAATGCATTTTTTTAAATGATGATTTCATTTATTAAGGGGGAAAACCTGTCCAAACCCACCTGGCACTAAGTGAAAAATTATTGCCCCCTCCTGTTAAATCATGAATGAACTGCAATTAACCACATTATTTAGAAAGCTGAGTTAAATTTCACTATCCACACCCAGGCCTGATTACTGCCAGACCTGTTGAATCAAGAAATCACTTAAATAGAACCTGTGTGACAAAGTGAAGCGTGCTTAAATAGCAACACATTATGCCGCGATCTAAAGAAATTCAAGAACAGATTAGAATCAAAATAGTTGACATGTATCAGTCTGTAAAGGATTATTAAGTCATTTCTAAGGCTTTGGGACTCCATCGAACCACGGTTTGTTATCCACAAATTGAGAAAACTTGGAACCTTCCAGGAGTTGCCGGCCAACCAAAATTACCCCAAGAGCACAGCGACGTCTCATCCAAGAGGTCACAAAAGACCCCACGACAACATCCAAAGGACTGCAGGCCTCACTTGCCCCAGTTAAGGTCAGTGTTCATGACTCCACCAAAAGAAAGAGACTGGGCAAAAACGGCATCCATGGGATAGTTCCAAGGCAAAAGCCACTGCTGACAAAAAATAACACAAAGGCTCGTCTCTCATTTGCCAAAAAATCTCTTGATTATTAAGACAAATATTCTTTTGGGCAAATATTCTGTGGACTGTTGAGACAAAAGTTGAACTTTTTGGAAGTGTGTGTCCCATTACATCTGGCGTAAAACCAAAACAGGCATTCATAAAAAGAAACCTCATACAACAGTCAAACAGTGGTGTAGTGTGATTTGTCTGGGGCTGCTTTGCAGCTTCATGACCTGGACAACTTGCCATAATTGACTGAACCATGAATTCTGTACTCTTTCAGAAAATCCTGAAGGAGAATGTCCTGCCATCAGTTTGTGACCTCAAGCTCAAGCTCACTTGGGTTATGCAGCAGGACAATGGCCCCAAACACACCAACAAGTCAACCTCTGAATTGCTCAAGAAAAACTAAATTAAGGTTTGAGTGGCCAAGTCAAAGTCCGGACTTTAATCCGATTGAGATGCTTAAACAGTCCATTCATGCTCGAAACTCCTCCAATGTGGCTGAATTAAAACAAACCTGCAAAGAAGAGTGGGCCAACATTCCTCCACAGCAATGTGAAAGACTCACTGCCAGTTATCACAAACACTTGATTGCAGATGTTGCTGCAAAGCGTGGCACAACCCAGTTATTTGATTTAGGGGGCAATTACTTTTTCACGTATGGCCAGGCAGGTTTGGACAGCGTTTTTCCCTTTATAAATGAAATAATTATTTCAAAACTGCGTTTTGTATTTACTCGGGTTATCTTTGTGTACTATTAAAATTTGTTTGATGTCTGAATCTTTTAATTGTGACAAATATGCAAAAAAAAAAAAAAAAAAGAGGGGTGCCAACACTTTTTCACCCACTTTAATAGATATATATATATATATACACATATCTTCATTTATGTTCACAGAATAAAGAGTTGCATAGTTTTGGAATGACACGAGAGTAAACGTAAATGTAAGCTTAAATGATCACATCATTTTCACATCCTTTTAATTAACTTGTGCATGTAATATATTCATCAACAATCATATCCTCTAATATTGTTTTAGCAGCAATAATCTTTATAAATAATCAGGGACAGACTGCCATGCATCTCTCGCAGTAAATTATCCAGACATAGGCAACTTTGTTTTTTACTGCCAAAGGCTTTTGTCGACAGCTCTTTTAGCTGGAGGGCCTCACTTCAGGGTTATTTAATGCTATCACTCAAGCTGTTTACTGCCATTAACATTTGGTCCTACAGCGGGTATAAATGAGATCGCTCCATAGACTCGTGACAGCAAAACAGCGCTTCCTATTCATTAGGTTATAAGCTGACCGAGAGACTTCCATTGTTGTCCTAGATAATTCCATTCACATACGCGGATATCGTACATGCATTTACAACTCTATACACCAGCTCTGACAGAGACCGAAACGTCTTTGTCGCCAAACATCATAAAGCACGCTGACACTCTAATTGCACCATGTCATTCCTGACACGACTCGTTCGCATCTTCTCCCACCACTAAAAGGACGCACTCTGGCAGGTGCCAAGTATCATTTAGTTGATTTAAAAGGGTGATGATGTGCACATTATGCCGTTTGTTTATTTGTTTACAGCCAAGCGTAGCTGAGGCCGCTATCCAAGTTTGCCCTCAGGCTCAGCAATGCAAAATAACAAATGGGAGGCAAGCACATGGTTGGAAGGTCATGTTAATGATAAAAAGCTTGATTGCGTAAAACTAATCGTGTGTTATCACTGTCCATCCTCTTCGACCATATTATAAACTATCCATCAATTAATGTGGCGTACATATGAAGTGAGCGATTCTGACAAAGTGCAGATGGTGTTAAGGTAGCCATATTTCTGTTGAGTAATTACCTGTCATGAATAGATAACAGGTTTGGCAACAATAATTCATGAAGCACTTTCTGAGTCCTGCCAGAGAGAGGGAAAAAAGGGGGCATAATGTATCACCATCTACCTTTTTACAACAACACCAGCCTCCACAGAGACTTAAAATAACACCAGGCTGTATAGATGCATATCCAAATTCCGCCATAAGGACACAGATTCCACAGCATTAATCACAGAGCTAAACAGACGCCGTGCTTTGTCTTTTCAGTTGAACAGACCACAGAAACTGTCCAGAGATAACCTCCCATGTTCCAGCAGAAATAGTCCTGCTATAATTGTAACTCAGGTGGAGACCTCGTTTCCATTTTACAATCGCCAAGTCACAACAGGTTAGATGAAGTGACTCAGAGCTTTCGGGCAAAGTCACATTCAGCGGAACGAAATGATGAAGTCTTCGTTCTGGAGTATAAGTTGCCATTTTTAGCAAATTGTCCCCTATGCAAAAAACAAAACAAAACAACTTTTCTTTTAAATGGATACCTAAGAATCAAAACCTCAACCTAATGCTACAAATGTATGAGTTTCTTTCTTCTGTGAAATACAAAGGAATTTCAAAATATCTTTTGTGTTGCACAAAATAAACTCAAAAGGTTTGGCATAACATGATGTTGAGTAAATAATGACAGAATCATTTATTAATATGAAGTTAGTTGCAAATAGTTGCCAGATCAATGTTTTTTTTTTGTAATGGTCAGTCTGTGTGGGTCAAATATGACAACAATTTTGAAAAACCCACACACACACACACACAGGTTTGTTTTTATGGTTTATGGGGACTCTCCATAGGCGTAATGGTTTTTATACTGTACAAACTGTATTTTCTATCACCTTACACCAACCCTACCCCTAAACCTACCCCTCCCAGGAAACTTTCTGCATTTTTAGATTTTCAAAAAAACTCATTCTGAATTATTTATAAGCCTTTTGAATTACGGGGACACTGAAAATATCCTCATAAATCACCTTCTCGTTGTAAAACCTACATCATACCCATGTTATTATACAAATTTGTGTCCTCATAAACCACATAAACATGCGCGCGCACACACACACACACACACACACACAGATATATAGATTCATTAAAGATTAATTGCTTAATTAAAGTCAGACCAAGTACAATTCACATCTATTCTGAGCTGGAATGAAACACGTGTAGATGTGGTATGTTTTCATTTTACAGAAAGCCTGGTATGTAACATATCACTCTTCCTGACTGTTCCATAAATTGAGAGTACGAGATGGAGCGACATGAAATTACATTTCAACAGGTGAAGCTTAAAAAAACAAGTGGATATATAATACATTCTAAAGGAGGCTCATTATAAATGTGTCTCCACACGCTGCCAGCCACTGCCTCAGCATCCAGACGGTACATGGCTTTTCCATTTAGTCAATTAAAAAACAGCAGCCTGGTGGGACAGAGTTGTTCAGGAGCAAACCTGACGGAGTTGTGGGAGGAGGTATGCCAAATCCAGTGTGAATTCCAGCTCCTCTTCTCTAATTTGTATTCAAACTTTGGGAAAGCTGGCAGAGTGAAAACAAATCCATTAGCTACATGCCTATGGGCGGCATCTATGAGTCCTTGAACCCATATCGCCATGTGTTTGCGAATGTTTGTGTGTGTCACCGCCAGGCAACAGCTGCCCCTGTGAAAGATGCATTGGGACAGACTCCAAAAATACGTCTGCCTCACATATTAATTTCAAGCGGCAGCCACGGAAGGTTGGCATATGACATGTGACATTCGCCAAAGTGACGCGCTCCCTTGAGGGACAAAATCCTGACTTTGTCGAGCTGTGATGTGGTGGAAACTTTTGGGGACGAGACTTGGCACAGATTAGGCAGGGTCTATTTTTTGTGTTTCGCATTATGTGTCAAGTTCATGCATGCGAGCAGACTCGAGGGAAACAAAAAGCTAAGCTAAAGCACTCACGCATATAATACACTTCCAACACACATTGCCAGAATCAAGGATGGACTTGTTCGCTATATGTTATGCATTATATATGCCTGTATATGTCTTGGAGGTTGAAAAGCAACAGAGAGCTTTGAACGAGGCATATTTTCAATAACTTGCGTCACCACGGTGGGAGAGGGGGGAATAGGATTTCTGCAGCTCATCATCTGCTTCAATCAGCAGCTCTCTTGGGAGGTGATGTTCTTCCTCCATCAGGAGAGGCCAACGTGGGGAGAGAAGCCCAGCCTGTGATGATGGCCTGCTGGGAGATGGGGGTGTACAAAGTGAGCTGCTGCGAGGTGAAAACCTCTAACCACAACAGGAGAGAGGGGAGAAGAGGATTTATGTGCAGCAGAAGTGAGTTCAACAAAAAAAAAAAAAAACACACGAAAAAATTGAAAGGGAGCAATGTTTGATTGTGTCAACAAAGATACTTACAAAAATGTTAGGTAACTAAAGTATTTTAATTTTTTTTTTTTTTTTTTTGTAAATAAAAACATGGTGATTTTTAATGTAGACTACTGTAAGACTTTCCTGTATGACATGTTACTTTCTTCTGTGGAACACAACAGAAGATATTCTGAAGAACTGCTTTTGTCCATACAATGAAAGACACTAGGGTCCAAAACAACATACTTTTATTATATGGGTGAAAAAAAGTGCAGGTATTCTTCGAAATATCTTCTTTTGTATTTCACATACGAAAGTAGGTCAGTGTTAATATTGTTAACAAACTCACTGATTAAAATTGTTTTTGTTCACAAACTGAAATAAAACTGAAATAAATACATTTAGGGAAAAAATGCATCCAATTAGAAATGTTGCCTTGGCAGCTAAATTAAATTAGTTTTCAAGTTGAAGTTCTAAAACGACTGAAAATGAAATAAAAATAAAGCCTTATATGATTATTACAAATAATAATTAAAAACTTTAATAATTACAAAATCACATTACAAAATTACTATTTTATATACCTATATCTATATCGATATATCTAATTCTATCTATATATATATCTTATATATATATCTATATCTAGATATATATATATATATATATATATATATAATATCAGTCTAACTAAAACACATATCTAAACATACTGACCTATCCAAACTGACAACTTTCAAACAGAGTGCTGAAACAATCTGCTAAGAGAGAGAAAAAAGAACTTCATGGCTAAGTGAAAACACAAAGAGGTAAGTTATATACCATATGCCTCAGTAAAAGAGGACGGGAGGGAGGTAGATAGATAGATAGATTAATTATTATATTTCAATTATATTTTATCCAAAGACCAGGAGAAAATGAAATATTCAGGTGCCCGCACGTGCTCACTGGCTTAGATATACATACCCAAGGTTATTTGTCAAGGCAAATTTTTCTCAGTGTTCGAAGATGAAACTTCAGAGATTATTAAGCAGCTTTCATGAATATCTCTCAATTTACTGAAGGTCACAGGCTCCAAACAATGTTTGCTCTGAACACTTGAACCCTTGCTCAGCTCCTAATGTCACCTTGCTGAGTTTTCTTTTCTTTATTCACTGCTGGGGAATAACTGTAATAGTAAAAATGTAATTTGTAAAATAAAAAAATAATAATAATGTGTAATTTGTGGGTTTGCAACACAACGTAATTTTAAAACAGCTTATGAGATCTTGACTTGTTCAACACCATAACACTGCTTACAAAGAGACACAAGTCCTTCTTTTGAGGATCTACAGAGAGGAAAAAAATGTTTAAAGGTATGTTTATTATTTCAACTTACTGTCATTGAATTTAAAGTTTGTATTGGGGCAAAGCAGTCAGCAGTCAGACAAAGAAAGAGGAAAAAGTTAGTTTACCTTTAACAGGGCCTAGAAAGGCAATGGCAAAATCAAACATTTTGAACAGAAATGACAGAATCACTCTGTGTAGGTGTTGTTCAGAGGTACTGGGATGAAATGTATAAGCCTAAATCAAAATTAATATTAATTAGGGCTGAACGATTTTGGAAAATAATCTAATTGCGATTTTTTTTTTACCAATATTGCGATTTAATATGCAATTATTTTTTTAAAGCTCTTTATGTTCTGTATTATTCAACAAAGACAAGCTATAAATCATAGTATGACCAACACAATATTATATACATTAAACATAAATGTTATTTTCTGTAGGACAGGCCTATATGTTACGATGAAATTAGGTGATGCATGAATTGATATGAATGACATATTTATTTAACAACTACAATCACAGTATATTGACTGATTTGTTGAACTTCCAACCTTGTAAGCATGTAATAATTATGTTTAAATAAGCCTGGTGTAAACATTAATATGAAAGTCAGTAACAAATAACGCAAACTAAAGTAGATTGCAGAAATATAAAAACAATCTGTTGCTTTACCACACTACTTTAGGTAATTCAAAGTCACTGTAATAAACATGTAAAAATGTGGACTGCACTTTTTAAACACTGTCTGTTCTCTTTAGACCAGTGCTTCTCAAACTTTTTTGGTTGCACCCCCCTTTAAACCTATAAAAAAAACGAATTCGCTGAAATCTAAAAAGGGACGACAAGACCCGACATTAAACTGATGCCTTGTTCTATTTTTACGTCCTGCACCCACTTACAACGTTGCAACGGTTGCTTTGTCGCGTCCAGTGTAGAGCTGTTGCGGCGCAATGCGTCAACTGTAGCGTCCGGTATAGACACATTGAGTGAAGCCGAGAGCAAGATATGCCTCGTAATATTTTCTGCATTTAGTTTTTGAATGACCAGCACCTGCCTGGGTCTGTGCGACTTCATCTATGGCTTTTCTCTTCCCTTTCACAAACCGATCCATCTCCCATTCTAAGTTACGTCCTTTGGCTGTTTACTGTTTTATTTCTTCTCTTTTTCTGCTGATGGCCCGCGCTCGACTTGAAACAGCGCTGCTTAGACCGATGGGTGTGTGTCTTCAAAGCACTGAGAGCTATAAGACAGCGCGGACGTCTCCTTATGCTTTCTCGCCGTACTTTGATGTCATACACCGATCGATCTTCAAGTCGAACACCCCTCTTTACTCTCGCGTGTCACGTGACCGTGTAATTGCAGCCTCTGCGATTGAAAAATCGCGTTATTTCATATTGCGATATCGCAAATGCAATTAATCGTTCAGCCCTAATATTAATCTAGATTTATTAATGCTGTAACTGTTCAATGTTACTTCACAATACTTAATCAATTAGAACATAATGCTGAAAAAAATCTGAAAAGGAAAACTAACAAAATTAACCATTTATAGTGTTAGGCCAACTTGCCAACTGATGACTAATTGAAAATGCAAATAGATTAATTATATCTATCCGGCTCCGTAAAGGTATGAAATCATCAATCAATCATCAATCCAATCACTCAAGCAATCAAAGGCCAGGAGAAAACTTAAATATTCAGGTTAATCCATTAGCTAATTGAATCCTTTTGTAGTTACCCAAAAAGCAAAACAATGGTCCATTTGGAATGGAACATGACTGAAAATGACTTATGATTGAGTCAGTCGGTTCCGACACTGATTAAAATTAAGTTTTGAAAATGACTCAATAATGAGAACCTCAGAAGAGTCATTTGACTGTAACTTTTTTTCATTTGTTACACTGTTATGCTGTAATGTGTGAAAAACCAAAACACATTTATTACACTGATATAAATTTATATATATATATATATCTATATCTATATATATATATATATATATAATAGATATATATAGTATATATATTATATATATATATAATATAGACAGCCAAATACTAAGTTTCTTTAATGGCAAACAAATAAACATTTGACATTTTCAGTCAGAGCCATGGGGCCCAAGTAAACCAAATTTCCATTACTGAATTAGTTAATAATGCTTTTCAGATCAATTAAGTTTCTTTGTCTATAAAAATAAATGGCTAGTTTTAGCTTAATTGCATGCAGTGATGGCCTCAAGTTCACATTTCAGAGAAGGCTCTCGAAATGTGTGAAACTGTCACTAATATTTTGAAACAAATCTCAAGTACCCGTCCTGCTGTGGATGGCAGCAGCTGTAATTTTCTAAAACATATATTACCTAGTCCTAGATGACTCACAGGGTTACAGAGTATTGAAATGACCCCTTCAAAAATCCTATTCTGCTCAAATCCAAGTACACATTATTGGTCACATGCCTTGACCACGCTGGGCATCATTTTCTGAGTAACAACCAATCATCCACAGGAGTGGATTCGTCCAGACTCTAATAAACAGCTCTCAGTTCACGCAGGGAAAATAATAGCAGATCCTCTACATGCATTGCACACTCACTCCTAATGTAATCTGCTAAACAATAGCGCAGCATGGGAGAGCAAACGCAGTGTGTCATTCTTTTGGCTCCTCTATACTTAAAGTGAGAAGTCAAGTGAACACTTTGAATACATGGTATGAAATGACATGGGGACCACTGACATTGCTCCGACATCTGTGAGCACTTCAGGGCCTGCTGGTCCATTTATAAATGCTTGTGCTATAAATGCTCATTAAGCTGTTGTGCTTGTGGAGGGGAGGATTTCCATACTTTGTCATGAAATTTTGCACTTGATTTTAATTGTTTGCTTGTATGTTAGATAGGCATTCAGGTTTAAACAAAACCAATAGAATAGAGCCCATATAGCGGCCCTTACTTCCCTTTGATTGGTTGTAAGTGCTGCTATCTGCATAATGTCTGCTGTTTACGGTCCACTGGACGAAATGCAGTCATGGCATAAAATGCACAGATGTGCCTCTATAGTGCTCTATAATTAACAACATGCACATTTTTAGTTGTTTTCAACCACTAATTATACAATGCATGAAAACACTGTAAACACATTAATTTGACATGCAAACCTGGAATAAAGGAGCCAAAGTAGAGGGAGCAAGCCGGTTCAATGTAATAAAAATCCCCTTCTGGGTAATTAAAAACCCTGAGCCTCTTTGGGGTTATTTTACATCAATTGACACTTGGCTGTACATTATCCTTTACATAAAAATCCAGTATTCAATTCTCTATAGTGCTGTAATCGGGGGTTAATGAATCATCTTCTAATTAAAAGAGAAAGAAGGTTTGACATCACTTCATATAGCCATACTGCCAGGTGGATTACGGCTACTGAACACTCCCCAGGTTCATTCTACCCTTGATGCTCTCAGACGGTCAAAGGTCAATTAATACCTCTGGCCTTCAATTGCAAAAGCACATTTACATTGTTTCCTAACCAGAAGTGAGCAGTTTTAAATTAGTCACAATGAATGCATACATTTTAAGCAAGCATTAAATGATGGTAATATATAAAATATATATAAAAAAGAAGAAATTAGAACATTTAAACAACTAAATAAACAATGTTAACCAATACAGATAAATAAAAAAATCTGTGGTTTATCATTTAATATAGGATAACTATACATAGGTTTTGATGATAGTGAATGTTAATGATGATAGGTAATATAAATATAAAAATAGGAAATTATTTAAACAATTAAAAATCTAAAAAATAACACATTCAGTCAATGTAAAATTCTAAAAACCCTCTTATTTTACTCCTTTTATTTCATAAATTTGACAAACAATTACTCCACAGAAACGAATAGAATCAAGAGATAATACAGTTATTGCTGAAGTCTGCAACATCTTCATTTGCTCTCTACAAAATCATCAACTACTTGTACTGTATGCGAGTGAAGATATATTAACTGTCTATTCTCAGATACAAGGACCCTCATGATGTGGCCTCGGGGTCGCTGCTGATGTTTCTACCACTCAGTTCTCCTCACGCTTTCTCTCAGCAACACAAAAGCCAAATGATCTACGTGGACTGAGAAAGGTGACAGGTCATAGTGTAGCAACAGCACAAATTATTAATAAATCTCACCTCTTCACTATTTCAGAGGCTCTGAACTGGCAAGGCACCAAACACATGTCCTCTGAAGACCTCAAACTCGAAAGGAAACAGGCCACAAAATCTTTAGTTTAATTTAAGAGAATGCACAGGCAAGAGTTAGTTTGAAAATCCAATGAAAAGTTGATGGTTGTTTAATTTCCCTTATCACTCCTGTTTTTGTTCTCCCTCAGACGGATTTAATAATTAATTGGTCTTTCAAAAGCATCTCACTTTCTTTTCAATGAGACTTCCTGCTAAGCTAGCAAAACAACTGCAAAAAAATCTTTCCACCATCAAAGAACTAATGGCAGGAGGTCAGACATCATGTCTAAAATTAAGCTTTTATAAATGTTATCATCATGTTCAGATGCTTTTCAAACCATTCATTATATGATGAAAAAGGTAGGATCCAACCGGAATGTCCGAACGATGACCCAGCGGCCTTTCAAGGAAACGGGGAACATTAAAGCACATGGATTTAGAATTATGAGTTTTACTTGGAAGCCAGATGAATACAGAGGACTGGAACCCCATGGTAACCTTGCGTACATTACGCCTGTTTAGAGATGAATATGATGAATACATTGTCCTCAAGAGCAATATCCTGGCCTTTTGGCACAGACATCCTTCCACGGTCTCAGGACAAGGCCTGGATCTCTTGGTCTGGGCCCAAACATATGAGGATCACTGTGCGTGCATAAACTCTCACAGACGCTCTACAGCTATCCATCAACCGCCCCCCATCACAGCTGCTCCCGCACCAAGCACAGTCTCCAAACTCCTTCATGTTTGTGCTGCAGCAAGGTGTCATTAATTCCTCCATTTATAAAAGCTGCACGGCTATATATACACACTGCTTGATTAAAGTTGGGTGCCGTAATTGAAGTGAATACCAGTTTATGAGATGAAGGAGTAATTGCTCCCCAAGCACCCCACGGCTCATCGTTCTCTTTGCCTCCAGCTCTCTCGTTTTCTCTTTTTTGAATGTGTATATAAATATAAGGCCCTCATGTCTCGTGAAGGATGTCCTCTCAATTACCTTCTCGCACTCTGTAAAGGTTAAAACAAAGTATTCGCACAGTTACGTGATGTGAACACAAAATGTAGACATATATAGATGGGTATGGCGCTTTGAATATTTAAAATTTTTCGCTAAATTGAACTAAAAAGATAAATCAGTTTGTACATTCAATTTCCCTCCTAAAGACCTGTTTGCTAGCAGTGTAGCCTATCGCCATGTTTAAAAATCTTTAATGGTAACCAGAAGACTTGAATTAGCAAGGCACGATCCTTGAGCCTTGATTGCTTTTGTGCCCTAGGGGAAAAATTTACTAAGAATGAGTTGCGCGCACATTGATAGTGTTGTTTGTTTTTATGCACTGGTGTGCTGTTTTAATGCCTGGTTCACTAAAATAATTATGTAAATCAGGTAACAGTGCAAACACACCCAGAAAACTGGTGCTGAACACAATCTGCACGCCACATTCTCCATCTTGCAGACCAGAGAGCTAGATTATAAAAGAAGCCGCTGCAATTTAGCATACTATGCAAAGTTTAGTGAGAGGATAGTTCATCCCAAAGGATAGTTCATCCCAAAACTACAATTCTGTCATCATTTACTTACCCTCAAGTAAAATGCAGATAAAATGTACAAATAAATAGTACTAGCTGAAATTCTTAGTAAATTCACAGTTTTCACTTCTGCATACAAAAAGATGACATTTTGAAAATTGTGTTCTGTTAAATCCTTTTTTCAGTCCAATATTTTACAGTGCACTGATGGTAATATTACTTAACACTAGTGTATAACCAATATTTTGGAAATATGTCGCCAGTTACACATGTATTTCGTAATATGTAACCTGGAGCACACTTTACTAACCCTTTTACTTGGCTACACTGTCTTCTTCTCAATTACGCTTGGTTCATTAAATTTGCTTCTTGACAATTAAAAGGTGGTAGTGGACAAAATAAATAAATTAGGCTTAATTCAGCTAAACCTTTTCAACTTTAAGCATTTACAGCCAGCGGGACTACTTTTACTGAATATAGCATTTAATTGAACTAATTACTTGCTCAGATGACTTACTTCACAGGTTTGTCTAAGGTCATGTCTTCTGGTATTAAATGCTACTTCAAGTGCTGCAGTTTAGCATACTGTTTAGCCCCTAGAAAGGAATTATATGCATCAATTTCAAATAAATAAATAGCAAGAAGTATACACAAGTAAAAGCTGACATTGGGGGCCTGTCAGCCTGTGATGTGTTGGCAAATGCAGTTGGAGATATGTGGACCAGACTTATTATGAAATGAGCAAGAACAAACATCATCATTATAATGAGATGAGGACATCTCTGTTTGTCGATGATAAGGCAATCGATGGCAAATGACAGGACAAACACCAGCACATTTTCAACACTGACTAAAAGGGGAAATGCTAATTTCCCTTGCATATCACAGATAGGCCATGAAAACAGTTATATAGAAAGATACCATCAAACCAAGCAGCTATGCACGGTTGCATACATGTGTTGTGTCACTTTCCTGTGACCTTTGCCAATGACTTCCTACATACACACAGGGGCGAATCACTAAACAATATTTTCCTGCAAAACCAATGGCTTATCTGCTAACAGCCTGCAAAACAGTGTAGTATTTGGACCAATCAGACACACAACTATTTGTTATATTTAACAAATAATATCTAACACCCCCTCACCTAAACAAAGGGCCAATTACGAGGGTCTATGGACCTGTAGGGTATCAGACCGAATCAGAAAATCTAAGATTTGGTCAAAACATGGTTGAAACGAGGAGTCAAAATTCCACAGAGGCCCAAGACAACAGGATGTCATAAATCAGCCCCCAGCCTCTCTGAAGCAAGCCTAAACCCCTCTGTCACAGAACAGCTTTCAACATTAACACAAAAGGAACCCACTGATTCATAACCATCTCAGGAAGGAGATTGTCAATTTTGGGGGAAAGTTATCAAGAATAATGGTCAAAGAGATGACCGCATGGCCATCACGTGATAGTAACTACAATCACGAGCGCTTTGGAATTGACTTCCCCCACCTCACGACAAAGAACGGACTTTCTGAAATTCTTAATCTCTGGTCTTCATACATTCACAGAATGGCTATAGAAACTGCCTTTCCATGCATCTAAATGACACTAAAAGGACTTATGTGCAACTAATCATTTCTATGCATAACTCCATATCATGTATGTAAACCACATGTGACTTATCAGGTCTTAATCATTTATTGTGTATGTATTTTTAATAACTATTGAATAGCTTAATGGTTCGTATTCATGTTTGGTATGTGTGAGTTTGTATCTTCTTGCTTGAAACGTTTCTTCCAATCAATTCTTTGTCAAATGTATCATATTCTTGTTATAGAAATCATGTCCAAACTATACTCGGCAAGAGCGGGAAAAACACGGACCATGTGACTGATAAGAGAACATTTGATTTATGAATGAGGAGAAACATTGCAACACCCCGAGCTACAATTGGTCGAGACACCATTTGGGGTGTGTTAAACAGCCTGGTTTAAATACTCAGCACACCATCAAACTTTGCTTTTTCTGTCTAGCTTTTAGCTTTTAGCGTCTAGCTTTTAGCTTTTCGCTTCTAGTCATGCTTTTTAGTCATATGCTTTTTAGCCATGCGGCTTTTTAGTTATATGCTTTTTAGCCAGCACTTCTTGGCGCTTTTTGAGCATGCTCTGGGTTGCATGCCATCTCCTCCAAAACCATGAGGAGAAACGCCACCTAGTCTCGTCAAACTTTACTTCTATTTCTATTTCTTTAGTTTAGTTTATTTTCCTTTGAGAGTTTCGTGTGTTCCGAGTTAAGTTTGCCTAACGCCGCATCTCCGAAAGGGTGCTGTCTAAACTTCAACTGCAGACCACGGCTCCGCGTCGCCAGCCAACGCCCAACCACTGGCTTCCCAAAACTGAGCTTCCAGCCAGTCAGCAACCTCGGGAAACCCCTTTCGGCAACCAGACAAGGAAGGAAACCCTGCACACAGGAAAGCAAGTACCTCCAGATCCTAGCTAAACTGGTGCATTTAATATAGATTTTAACCTCATTGAGGAACTAAGTTCGAGGGTTAATTAAGTGATTGATAGTTGTTCAAATGCACATATTGCTGTAAACATGGGATTTCACATTTTCATTCTCTCAAACTAATTATTTCCTCACTTTCTCTCCTTCTGCAACTTGTGTGAATGCGTGTGTTAGATTAGTTTATATGTCTTAGATTGATCCAATAAAGCCTTATTTATATTGAAAAGAGAAGTATCTCGTGTTTTGTGCTCACAAGTTAAAGTCTTAAACTGCCGATCTTGTTACTGTGCTAATTAATAGTGTTTTCACTATATTGTGGATATAAATATCCATTGCAGAATTTATGTCATACGGCTCGTTCAATGAATCACTGGCCGACTCAGTGATCAGCAGTAAAACAGTGATTATGTCCAAATTCCCTTACATATTATTGGAGGAGTTCCCTTTAAAATCTTAAATGATTCCCTTTGAGCTAAATTGACCTGTTTCCCGTACAGACCTTCCCCGAATGCATCTAACACCTCCGAAAGGCAGAACAGGCCTCTGGTTCCATGGCAACCAATACTGATATCACTGGTTTTATTGCCCAAAGAAATGTGGGCAGAGAAACTCACTCATTTTCTATAGGAAAGACACAGTGCACAGTAGAAATTGACTTTTCTACTAATTAATTCATAGAAAACCTTTCTTTGAATGAACACGCATATCCTTTAGGTCATTGTGTATGTTGTTACTGTCCTTGTATATTGTCTTTTATATTGTATACTGTTTTATGCAGGCCTATGATAGAACCACTCGTTCATGTCAACTTACCTGTATGTAATCCTACCATGTTTAATATCTATGAATTAGTATTCGGATGATATAATTGAGAGTGTATATTGTATGTTTATACATATGCAACATATATTAGTGTTCTTAGAATCTTTAGTAATTTCGATTCAAGTTCCATATGCAAATGCTTCCACACAAAGGGTCATAAAACTCTCCAGTATTTCCAAACTCCCACTTGGAATGTCAGCCTTTCTCATTGGACAAGCTCATCCTGAGAAGCGTGAATCTTGTCAGGCCTTAAAGCCTCACATCAGTGACCCGCCTTCAGTCTGCGGTTCTGTTAGATTCTGAGAAGATGAGGATGTGAGCTAACACCCCTCTAAGGACACCCTAAGTCTGCGCCAGGCCTCGGGCCTTGACTTTCCATTCACCAAAGACTCTCTGACTCAAACTGGTTCTTTTCATCAACCAACTTCAGCAAAGATCAACTTGAGCCTTCAGATTGCATCAGGACTCTCTGTCAGACAGACAAGACATGCAAGTATCAAACTTAGTCTTATTAATTGATACATTAAGTATCATTTGCACCTCTTTACAAAGGTGTGTTTGAACTAAGAAACTGATGTTTCCTTCAGGCTGTAGATCTGTTGAATATCCAATGATATCATAGCTTCATGTTTTATTTCTCTTCTCTTTACTGCCTAAGCTTTAATCCTGTTCCTATACCAACTGTATGCGTGTGTGTGTGTGTATGTTAGACTAGTTTAAGTGTTTATGTAGTTAATAAAGTCTTACTTGTATCACACCTGAGGTTGTTCATTGTTTGCTCATAATCGCAGTCCCTAATCATGTAGATTTTTGCTACATGCTCTGAGTAGTATTGTACAGTAAGAAAGTTATTTCCCTTAACCAGGAAATTAACGTTCTTAGAATTGACAGACAGTTGACCCTGAGAGGTCAAGTAAATACTTACAGCGGATCTAAATATTTATAATTAATTATAACTAGTTATGATTAATTATGCATATTCCCCCTTTGAGCTGATTCGCTACAACAGTTTAACCAGCTGCAAAATGCACTGACATATTGCTGTAAGAATTTAAAAGAAATCACGCTCATTCTTTTCAATAAAAAAATGCCAATTTCTATTTAAATGAAGCTAATTTTGCCATATTCTCAAAATTATGTTATTCAGTTATCAAATCTTCATGTAACACTATTGTCTTCAATAGAAAGCAAAGTGTATATTTTCTGTTGATCATGGACAACTTCATGAAAATAAATGATTTGTCAAATAAAATGCATATAGCACGTGCAAATAAAATGGTGCCATTAGTGATTTATAAAACCCAGATTATACTTTGTTTTTTACATGTTGACTACAGTAATGTAATTTTCATCATTAGCATGGTGTACCTATAACATTTCTAATCACGGCTTTAATTTTCTTTTGCACTAATGAGTTGGTCCACAAGTTGGCAACACTGGCCCGGGCCGTGGTTTCACAGCTGAAAATAAATAAAAGAGACATGACAACAACAACAACAACAAACTACTGCAGATGCCCGCATTGACAAGCGCTTGTGTGAGGGGGTTAAAAGATACCTGAACTCTAGTTTAAACAAGTACAGTATGTTTTTTATTGGTCATAACTGGAGAGAAAAAGTGCAGACACTGGACAAGGATGAAACTTTTAGCGTGCATGTGTCAAGCACCGGTGGTTACTATCAAACCGAAGGCATTTACTTTGTGTCAAAGCTCATGTGTCTCATATGGCATTCAAATTCTTGATCACTCTGCCTCCCAATATAAACCATTTCTAAAGTTGAAGTTCATGGTAGAGTCAACCCAGACTTTTGAATTAGCATGACAGCGAGTCTCAGAGACCCCAATACTTTGAATTCTAGGCCTAAAAAGCAAATGATTGAAGTTCTTGGCAAAAGTTCATAAAAAATGACATTCTTATGATGCAATCCTTTAGCAAATGGAAAATATGGCCCGGCGCAAGGTCCTATTAATGCTTTTTTCAGCATTTCAGTCTGTCACTCGTCATGATTTTTTTGTTTCCTCCCCGCCACCCCTGCCACCGATGTGAAATAGCCAACTAAAGGTATCGAATAATTCTGTTTCAGTTAGTGGCCATTAGCCATCAAGTTAGAGGCTTATCCTTCTTCCCCTGTGAGGTGTAGGATTTACGCGTGTCCGCTAGAGGAGGCGCCCACTTTTCTGTTGATCCTAACAATTACAAGCTAGCTTCTTCAAAAATTCTGTCTTGATAAAGAGCAGCCCATTATATCCACTCTCCATCGATAAAGGCTTCCAACGAGCATGTATTAGTTCTTACTGGGTTGTGTTCTCCAGATCAGGGGCGTGGAAGTGGCGTTCTTTATCAGGGGGCATATTTATTCACAGCAGCCTTTCTAGGCTTTTCACCAACTTCTAGTTGTCTTCTCAGAGGAGTCAGCAGTTTTCCAGGATTTAAAACTATCAGCCTGAGGACCCACACAATGGTGAGGTTCCTTATAAGCCAAGCTACATCTCACGACAAGTGGGTGAACCAAGACATATCCGATAGGCCGGCTGTCTTATGTTAGTGCCTGGCTACCCCTATGAGTTTTAATTACTATTTCAATAAATTAACAACACATTGCCTTATGTCTATGAATGTTGATGGTGATGATTATAATAATAATTATTTTGTAAGTATGTTTAAAACTCTAATTATAAATCCATGTGTTAACGGTAATTGGAATATATTTATGTTGGAAAATTACAATGGTACTGTAAAATAAAATAAATAATTATATAATCTATACTTTTATTTAATTCAAGTACAGACTTTGATTTGATAGTAGCATGAACTATTTGCAATTCTGCAGTCCCTATTTATTTATTTTAATTTTACATTCGACATAATTAATTATCAGCTTCTTATCAACTCCTGAACCCCCATTTGGGAAACCATACTGTAGCAGATTATCTTCAAATATGAATATAATAAAGTTATTTTACATTTTAAACTATTTCACTGTAGAATTACGATCTGCAAAGCATTAGATAATGGTCTAATAAGGTTTGTTTATGCCTTATTTATGAAAGTTAGGGAAGCTCTTATAAAGTCTTACCAAAAAAATAAATAAGAGATGGGAACATGCGTACAACGATTAAAAGCAAATTAGCTCTCTTTGTAATCTTTGCATTTTCGTCTCTGAGTTTCCCAAATGATGCTTTGCAGCACAGCATGAATATAAGCAGCAAGTGGGGAAGTTCAAAGTGAAGTGTTATGAATTACACATGAACACACACACAGACGCTATTCTACCTCCCATTCAAAGGTCCTTATCACATGGAGACAGTCAGCCTTAATGATCAGCCCATTCTGGACCAACCTGCCAAGCTCTAACAGAGAAAATACGGCAGACTTCCAAATAACAAACACAGGATAAAGCACTTCAAAACCTCTGGCGACGAGTTAAAGGACAACGAAAGAGATTGGGGTCAGCTTTTGGATGCAACGCCGCCACTTTCCTGTCAACTACATAATGCCAAAAGTCGATCTGAGCAAATTATGGTCCACTTAATCCTGAATATACTGTACAGTTACATCCTCTTGTTTGAAGATGGTTTCAAATTAGTGCATGCTGTTCCACAAGCCTGATGGAGACAAAATACAGAAGGGAACATTTCGGAAGTGCATTTATACTTACACATCACGGTAAGAAAGACGTTCCCTGATGCCAGGACGACCTTCTCCCGTGTCGCTCGGTCATAGATTCCTACATGGCATTCATAAGGTCCGTTGTCTGAGATCCGGACCTCTGGGAGCCTGTGGAAAAAGATCAAAATTAACTGTAAGACATTTTCAGTGATTCAAAGACTGAATATGATTATGGAGGCTTGCGTCAAGCTCCCATGACAGACATACATCCTAAAACTAGATTCAAGCAATTTTTAAACAAATCTAAGCAAAGTTTGCCCATTGTCATGATGCTAGGGTGTTCTGGCAGCTCTTTAGTGACATTCTCAATGACATTCTGGACTTTAAATATGGTTCTGGTTTCTCCTTCAGTGTAAACTACTACTACATTTTTAACACCTTCAAGGTGAAAACCTTTTTTTTTTTTTTAAATCCAATTGCTTAGAAACGTAATAGCACATTTCTTTGCAACTCCAAAGGAAAGAATAAAATATACAAAAGAATTGTTTTATTATAATACAGACTTCTCCAAAGAGTCAAAGGCTTCATTCTGCATTCTGAGCATGGACTACAATGCAAATCAAAGTGAGATTTTCAGCTGCAGGCAGCAGATCAAGGACAATTGTCCTTCCTGGCCTCATGTAGAAGAAGAGAGACTGCAGTGAAGCTGAAGCAACTGGGTGTGCTGTCATAGTAAGAACCAGGTAAAAAAAAGAGAGAAAAAAAAAAGAAAAAAAAAAACTAAAACTGCCTAAGAAAACAGTTGTCTGTCTGCTGGCTCAACAAATTCCCATAATGCCTCACTCCATCCATCCATTTCTGCTGTCCCTGGAGCCCCACAGAGGGGGTTAGACTGCTGACGATGGCTGATATAGGAATACTCAAATGCTCGACTTTGTGATACATTTTTGTAGCTTTTTCCTATTCCATTCTGTTCCTCTCTTTTTCTTTGCATCTTCTCTCTCAGGTCAACCAATAAAACAAACAGGAGGCTGTATTACTTACTGTACTGGCTGAGTAAAAGTGGCTATTGCTGCAAACCATAAAAATAGATTAGAAAATGTGAGCCAAGTTTCATCTTGGAAACTATAATGATGCCCAATTTTTGAGCTCTTGCTACCAAAAAAAAAAAAAAAGTATTTTATCTTGCCTTTCATGAAAAACATCCAACAAGTACACTTAATTGAAAAGCAAAATTGCATAAGATAGTATAACTTGTCAAATAGTTCTTATTTTTTTCAAATTAAGTAATGTTTTTGGATATTTCATTCATTATTTTATTTGCAGATAAATTCTACATTTCAAAAGTTTGGAGTCTGTAAGATTTTTTTCTGTTTGTGAAAAAAGTCTCTTAGGCTCACCAAATCTTCATTTATTCAGTCACAAATACATTAAAAACAGTAATATTGTGATCTTATTATGAGATTATAGTTCTTATATTTTGAAATGCCATTATTATTGTGATGTCAAAGCTGAATTTTCAGCATCATTACTCCAGTCTTCAGTGTCACATGATCCTTCAGAAACCATTTTATTATACTGATTTGCTGCTCAAGAAACATTTGCTATTATTTGTGTGGAAATTGTGATACATTTTTATCAAAGTAATGTGATTTATTTAAAAAAACTTTTGGTCTTTTTTGTTTGCAAATCTTTTGAGTCCTTGTTTCAAATTCTGAACAGCATAACTTCTCAAGTCTCATGAAAAATAATGATAACAACAACAAAAACAATTCCCAGCCTTTTTCTCTTCGCTTCAGTCAAGTGATCCTTTAACAATCTCAACAGCATCTGCATAAGCTCGACACCGGTCGACAATGTCCTGTTGCTCAGCCCCTTTAAAACAAGCAGAAATTGAGTGAAACCAAGCTCATTTATATTGAATGAGGGCAGCGGGTGAGTTCTCAGCACAAGTGCATAAGCATTCCTTTCATGTACGCCTCCACCCCTCCCCACCGCGGCTTTCTTTCCCCCCCGCACCTCAGATAGCTCACTTAGGCTTGATGAGTAGAAACACAGGCAGAGTTAATTGCAGTGTGTTCACCATCATGGCGATGGCAACAAAGCAGCGGCTGTAAACAAAACCACTCTGCCATTTCTCTTCACAGATGTCTATAATTTTAACCCCCGTCTATTGGCAGTTTTTAGAGTTTTTATTGTTGTTTTTCTTCGTTTTTTTTCTCCCCTTACTTCCAGGGCTGCTTGACATGCACGGACCGTGATGATTGGATGAGAGGTTTGGCTCCAGCTTTGTACATTGGCATTGGTCTCACGTTCCACCCTGCAAGTGTCCTCTCTCTGGATGAGCTTTACTGCCCGGGTCTCTGAATCCCAGCCAGCACATTTCTCGATTCCTGCCTCTCTTACCTCTCCACCTCTCCTTCTTTCTGCCTTTCGACACTCGCTGTCTCTTATTCGCTCATTCTCTCCCCTCTGTTGCATACTTCCTCTTTGGATTGCTGAAATGCCGGCGATGTTGCACAATAGTCTGGCTCGCTCTGGTATTCAGTTCTTCAAAATAACCTCAATGGGACTGAAACTCCAGCTTCTTCACATTTTTTCTCACTCTCACCCTCTCTGTATTCTCTCTCTCTCTCTCTCTCTCTTTCACTGTGCTCTAAAAATGTAGATGGATTGTTAATCAGAGAGTAATAAAAAGCCGATTAGCACTAAATCACACCGAGGCAAGAAGGGATTTGCCTAGCCAGGTCCTGCCACTCTGCAGTGTGTGTGTGTGTGTGTGTGTGTGTGTGCGCGCGCTGAGAGGGACAGAGCGCTCGCTGCCAGGAATATAACATTCAGTAATTACAGAAATGTGCCATGAATTTCTCAGCTGAGACCTGTTCTTATTGGCGTTGTGGGCGTATGATGTTAGAATATGTCCGAGGCTGAATTTATGATGTTGGAATATTCACAATAGCTCATGTTTTCATGAGTCATCAAACACATAAGTCAGCTGAGGTGATCTTTCACTCGAACATTCACTTATAGGGCCTTGAACATCAGTTAAAAAATGGTTCACAGACCAATTCCATTCAACGTGGCAATTTATGCATGAATAGATTTGTGAACGATTTACAAAGAAATCAATTATTTGTGTTTCATGAATGAAGGTCGTTGTGACCACAGTAATGGTTGACCAACTTTTCAATGGCTGACGTCAATCTCGGTGTTCATGGTTGCTGGAATCATACTTACACAATTTTAACTGAATTATAAAGCCACTAGGGCTCTTTGCAAACTTTCAAATGGGTAAAAAAAACATTTATTTATTTATTTACTTACTTACTTACTTACAAATTGCATGCCTTAGGTGCTATTCTGCAACATTTTAATGGTCCAACCACAATGAAAAAAAAAAAAAACATCAAATCTCATTGAAACACCATATAGGGGCCTCTGATATTTTCAAAGGGCTTGCAAAAAAAAAAAATAATAACCTTTAGCAAAACAAACCAAAACTTATCAAATTAAATGTTTAAATGCCACTAGGATGCCTCTGCAAACTTTCAAAGAGCCTACAAGATGAACAAAGCAAAAACAAAACTTTGCGAGATGAATAAAATAAAATAGAAAACATACAATTTAACCTAAAAATGGTACATAAAATAAAAAAAATAATTCTTAAAAATTCAAAGACAAAAATCTAAATGTTGCACAAAACAGGATTGTAAGGGCATGGATGTAAATCCATCATTCGTGCCTCTACTACACAAGCTTTCATGTGTGCGGTTGTCAGATATTAAGAGTTCAAATTCATGTCGGCGCCTATAGCCTCACGGTTAATTCAAATCAACAAATCAGAGCTTCTCTGTTAAAAGGATACTTTTTCTGCCCGGTGTTTAGCTTAAATTTTTCCACTCTGCCAATCACGCGCACACGCTCACTCTTCATTGCAGAAGTACCAACGATGATCTGAAAACCCCGACAAACAAGTAAGCTGGAGTTTAGCGATCTCCATGTGTGATGTTCAGCTTAAATGAAAGTGCCATTCAGTCAGTCTGTGTTCTGTCATGAGATCTCGACTATTTTGTTTGCGATTGTGGTTGCTGAATAAATGTTGTTTTAATAGAGAAACATTATTGCAATTTGGAATTACTGGAAATACTATTAGGAATAGTATTGTAAAAAGCTTTTATTAATGTTAACAGAGAGAGTGCTTATCTGCAAGTCTTTGATATTAATTTATATATTAAATAGTCTATAATAACCATCTGTATGAGTTCATATTCTGTTGGTGTGTGCTTACTGGTAAAAGTGCAATACCTAAAATGTAAAAATAAACTTCTCAAATGACAACAATCATTGCGATTATAATTTTGAGCAAATACTTTTTTATCAGTTTAACCATTAAACAGAATGACGAAAATAAGTTTTCAATGACTAAAACTAGACTAAAATGCTTAAACATTTCGTCGACTAAAAATGTACTAAACAAAAACAGGACATGGTTGATTAAATGTGATAATAACTAAAAAGTACATTTGACACAGGACTAAGACTAATTTAAAAGACTAAGACTAAATTAAAATGGCTGACAAAATGAACCCTACCTCGAATCCCACATTTGAAAATGAAACGCTCATAAATCAGTGCAATTGGCATGAACACAAGCCATCTTGCTCACCTTCTTGACAAGATATATAACAGTCAGTGCTGCTCCACTACACAGTGTCCTCACTTCCAGACTAAAAAGAGACATCACATGCTTCAGTGGCACAGCATATTTCATCTCTCTCTTTTAACACTGTTGTTGCGTTTCGGTGAAGAGGCATGAAAAAAATCTGATAGATGTGCATGATAATCAGGGGCTTTTATTGAAGAACGGGCTTCTCCTGAAGGGCCCTGGAGGGCCCAGTGGGCGTAAGTGCTTTTGTTTCAGAGTATAAAGCTGAATGTTTTGCCAAGAGCAGTTGGGTCTCATAGGAACAGGTAGAGAACTGAGCTGTCCATGGTAATGAGAGAAGAGGGCCAGGTCAGAGTGCAAGGGGAGAGTCCTGCGGACCTGTTTGAGATTTGATTGCCAGCTCAAACTTTCCATCATAATACACTGGCAGCTCTGTGACAAGGAGAAGCTAGTGAAGAACAAGAAAAAACCTAACATTATGACTTATATTAAATATTAAAATGGAACAGAATTAATTTTTCAAACACCTTCAACAACGTAGCCTCCTTAAGGGGGGTTGTGAGGGGAAAGTTTAGAAAAGACACAGAATTTCAATCTGCACTGTAATAATGTCTCATTTGACACCTTGTGTGGTGTTGAGTTTTCAGGGAATTCAAACTGTCATGTAAGACGGTGATGGGACTGGCAAATCCTGTGCTGTTCAAAATGGAAAAACAAAAGCTTCATTATTATTCCTCAATACTCCAAGAGAAGAGATGCGTACGTCTAAGCAGCATGCAAGCAGACGAAGCGGTAATGTGAAAACAAGCAAACTTCTGTGGCCCAAAGCTAGAGGCAGACATGTCTATCTCTCTGTTTTCGATTTCTAGAAAGACCCTTACTGGTGCATTTATTTACAGACGAAATGCTGAGAACTGAATTAGAGTGGCAAGGCCTACTGGTGTGGCTTCTTGCCACTCTGGAATGAAACAGAGAGATAATACGTCTGGGTGCTCTGGATCTCCCGCAGAATGCCGTGTCAAGAGGCTACAGGGGAAAGGATATGTGAAGTGTGCACGTTTGTGTTTTTGTCAGTATCTATCTATCTATCTATCTATCTATCTATCTATCTATCTATCTATCTGTGTCCTGTCCATCCTTCAATTTCTATATCCATTTGTATGTCTATCCATCTATCTTATTGTTTTTCTATCTATCTGTATGTCTGCTTAGCAGGGCAACTGAGTTTTAACTCCTTGGATTTTCAACTTGAACCCACCTGTAAAACAAACATGTAGGGTTAGGTTAGTTGCATACTGTAAGTGCATCTGAACTATAAATATTTTAGTAGATATTTGTACTTGAAAACAAATCACCGTTTATGGAAATTATTTTTTATTTCAGTGTATTTCACTATGCGTGTGCGCATTTATACTTAGGTGACTGCACATGGAGTTTGATGGTCTCTGCAGTTGCCATCTTCCTTCCTGAGCATTATGTGAGACTGCGAGGTCAATACAGGTGATCCCTACTGCTGCTTATAGTGTGACAGTCAATTTACTTCCTGCTGGGTAGGAGTGTTTGTTTCCGTGTGTGTGTACACATCATACACTGTCCCACTTTCCAAGCAAAGCAAGGAGGTATTGTAGCCTGTTGCCTGAAAAACTCTGCTTGACTTGATGCACATGAGCACATATCTGCGATGTAGAAAATGCAGCTATCCTTCATCTAATAGTTTGTACCAGCTTTTGGTTTGACAAGACACTTGTATGTTTTGGTGAGGAGCAGAGCAGATATGAGAAAGTATTTCTGGGGCTTGCTTTTGCTTTTCCGCCTGAAGCTGAGCCTCAGGTATCAAGGATGACTTGGGAAACACGTCTGTTCCTCAGCGGGTCTGTGAAACACTACAGCAGATGTTCGGAAAGGGAAGGCTAAAGATGACGCTTACTGAATGGGGAGCACTGCAACTGAGGGTCCAAAAGAAAAGCTTGGCTTGGGGCTCAGTGGGTGAAAATACCAAAAAGTACTGGATACTGAGGCAAAGTTTCTTAATCAGGTCATATTTTACTTAAAGAGTCTAACTTTTTTAGGCCTTTGAGGGGCCAGTATACACAGGACACAGAACCACTAGAGGGAGCACAACATAATTAAACAGAAGGTTCATTAGCATATATGTTAATGAACAACTCAATAAACCTGAGATTCTAATCCCGTCACACATTGGTCTGATTGGTCGACTGTTAAAAATTATACTGATGTGCTGAACTGGGTGTCAAACATTGATTTAATTTGAACGTTTTAGAAATGCTACGCTCATGACGCAAGACTGAAAAAACAGTGAAGGATCGACAAAGATGCCCTTCTGATGCACACATAAGAAAGTTAATGCAGAAGGAACCCAAGGCATTTCTCTATATAGTAATGTAGATAAGCAATAGGAAATGAACACAGTCAGAAATGTTGCAAGCCAGGCAAGTTTAAAAGCAAGTCTACTGTCCACATTATCATTACAGTCCATGTGCTATGAACACATTTGGCCATTTCTAGTATCATATGTGACCCTGGCCACAAACGGGCTAAAGCCGCGGTCACACTAGACTTTGAGCATGCAAAATTTGTTCAGGCGGTGCTGCGAAAAGGGGCGGGAGCAGGATATGACATCACGTGCCAAAATATCCTCACTAGTCATAATTCTTTTCTATTTAAGTGATTATAATCAGTCACAAGTATAGTTAATAAAGTACACACACGCACACAAACAAATCTCAGGTAATAGAAAAATCACATAAAATTACACGTTTCACTGTTGAAACGTACCATCTGCTCCTGTTTCCCTTGCCATCACAAACCAAGCCGCTTCTCTTTTTATGTGATTTTTGTAATCTTTTAAAGTTGTGTTGTATAAAACAGGATGATGCGAGTCATGCGACATTGCTAAAATTCCTCTATTTCTGTACCGAGAGGTCCCTTTGTGACGTATTGATCTTCTATTGGTCTCACGCATTTACGTGAAATGAATTCACAGGTCAGAGTTCACTAAACTTTAACTTTGCTACACAGCGAAATATCTTCGAACGGGCTTGCGTTTCTGGTCTGATGCATTCGCATGCTTATGAATGTCAATGGAACGAAAAGTCTAGTGTGACTGCGGCTTTAAGTCACACGGGCCAATTTTCAATTTCAATTATCATTTTCTTTTATGTCGAAAATCATTACGATATTAAGCAAAGATCACGTTTCATGAAGATATTTTGTCAATTTCCTACCGTAAATATATCAAAACTTAATTTTTGATTAGTAATATGCATTGCTAAGGACTTCACTTAGATAACTTTAAAGGTAATTTTCTCAATATTTAGATTTGTTTCAAATAGTTGTGTCTCGGACAAATATTGTCCTATCCTAACAAACCATACATCAAAGAAAGCCTATTTATTGATATGTATAAATCTCAATTTAAAAAGAATTACCCTTATGACTGGTTTTTGTGGCCCAGTGTCACATTTTAGATGAATATTCTATTTTGTGACATCATATAACAACTAACGGCTCTTACCGGACCGTCGATTGATACACCAGGTCTTCCCGTCTCCGGTAATCCTCCATATGGGAGTAATTGGTATTGAACATAGCATCGTACGTAAAAATCTTCTGCTTAATAGTGCCTCCGTCTGTAACCTGTTGAGAAATAAGAATAAAACATTAATAAAAAGATGTGTCTTATAATGAAGTGGATACTCCATAGACCCCTATACATAAATAATGAGATGAGACAGTACAAGAGCTCGATGCCCACAGGCAAAGTTAGTGCTCACACTTTAAAATGATTCCATTGATCCGTTTAGAGTTATTATTGGTATATTATTTAAGAGCTCGTGAAGAGATTAATTTAAATGAGCTCTCGGAAACCTGCCGAGCATGGTGAAATCAGCGAGACACTTACATACATGGCATTAGGAATTTAGTGCACTATAAGGCCGCGATCTAATGATGACTGACGTTTTTGCTGTATTTTGTTGGTCTGCGGCACAGGAAAGGTAATGAAATGTGAAGAGATGTTGCAGAGGTGAGGGATATTCGCGGCACCATTGGCTCATTTCGCGTCTTTTTCCCCTCCCTGACGTTCTTGGCAAATGATGGAGAGCGGCTCTTTTTGCGCTAATATCCACAGGGGAGAGAAAGTCGCTTAGCATTTGAATGACTGTGATTTCTCTTCAGAGCACAGAAAGAAGAGGGAGAAAGAGGGGTGACAGATTTTAATGGAAGTGTTAATGCTTGCTTTTGAAGCGGGGGAATTGTTGGCAGGACAGGTGTCTTTCTTTCGGCGAACACTTGAGATGCTATCTACGGCCTCTTAATCTGCTCCCCCGGCGCTGTAAATCAGTCCTAGGTGGATTTGCGATTGGTTTTCCTCTGTGTGGGAAACAACAGTGCCACAAGGACAATGTTAAATTTGGTTTGATTTGAACAAACAATTCACGCTGCCCTCACAAATGAGTGTAGGTAGGCCACAATAACCTCTATTCCTCTAGAGATTCACACTGAATGCCTGCAGCCACTACAACACACAATGATTCATAATTGCTCAAATTCTCTTTAGAAAGGAATTATGGGCACAATGAATACAGGGGATAAACAATTCAAGCGTACAGCATAATGTTTACATAATGCATATCTGAAAACGCACAATAACAGTGAGCTATTCCAGAGCAATTCCAAAATGATTTGATATATTTTAATACACCTGGAACAAGAGTCCATTTAAATGTGAAAGTGTGTGGGTTAAGAATATTTGTGAGCTCTTCCATCTCTTTGCGGTTACATTTGGAGGTCTGATACCTTAGAGTTGCAACTTTATTTCTAATAAAGCAGATAGTGTACGTTTATACATTATGTACCATACAATTATTTTAAAAAATCAGTAATATAAATACGCAAACTTCCAAAAATATATAAACCATAAGTATATTATTTTAGGCAGAAATATGATGACTATGATATGATGTATGATGAAAATACTTCTACAGAGAGACGTGTAGACGTGTCTGAGAAACAGGTCAGCAAAATGCTCATTTTGACAACACAAGGAATGCTTTGGCATTGCACTTTGAGCACGACGATCACCCTGACCATTTGGCTGTCTTGAAAGCATGCAAGGGTCCCACTACATTTGGCTACAGGTTTACAGGGAAGTGGGGACATTGAAAGGTCAGTCACTAAAAGCAAACCTGCGTTTGATAGTTGTGTTTTCCCCTCAGGTTGATCCTAGTCGCTTTTGTAGTTGACTCCAATAATGCTTAAAAAATGCTTTAAAAAGTGAAACGTAACATCGTTTCTGTCTGACATGTCTTGCAAAACATAAAGTGCTCCCAGTAGCTGAAGACAGATTCCTTTGGTGGATTCAGCTCTTGACTCAAGCATTGTTATGAACAGCCTGAGATGGGTCTACCTGCAGTGCATTTCTTTCAATGTAATGCAGCAACCATTCAAAAGATTTATGAAAAACTGCATTCTGCCCTTTAAATGTACAACCATAACGTGAAATCACCTGTATCTTGTTTCATAAATCACAATGAACTGCATTAGTGAAGCACAGAAGAAAAAAGCAAATGAGAAAACGTCTCTGTTACTATACCCTGGTTCCTCGAGGGAACGAGACGCTGCGTCGAGAACACTAGGTGACGCCTCAGTGACGCCCCGCGCCTGCTCACATGTGAAATCGAAGTCCAATAGCTGAGCGGGACGTCCGGCGGTATGACGTCATGAAACGGAAACTATAAAAGCACGTGTGGCTGAGCCAGCGTCAGCTTCTAGGAATGAAGCAAGCGCCAGCAGGGACGCCGGAAGTATGGCACCAAGACACAGCGTCTCATTCCCTCGAGGAACCATCGTTACATACGTAACCTGAGACGTTCCTCGTCAGGAACTCGAGCTGCGTCGAAAACACTAGGGGAACGAGAATGCCCACACCGCCAGACATCCAAGTCTCTGCCTTGTGTGGAAGACTGCCCAACTAGGGCGAGAGAAACAAAAGATCCCGGAGTGTCCTAAGTAGGCGGGGCCCTCGCGCAGCCCGAAGGCCACTGTCGGCGGAGTTGAATCTTGACCCCCAAGAGAGGGAGATCAGAGACTCGAGGCCTATGGAATATTCATCCTGATCCACCATTGCCTAAGCGTCTCGGCCGAGGCCTCGCCTCCATCGCACCGCAGAGGAAATGTAAATTGGTTTCTTCCCACTTAATTCCCCGAGATGCTGGGTAGCCGCAATGGCCAGCACGAAGCCTCTAGGGTGGCGTGGGTCAACCCGGCGATAAACAGCCTACAGTACTCCAGAACTTACCATACGCAGTTAGCTGGTCGGGCGGCGATCTCCGCAAAATACAGTTGCCTCCGTAAGGGAGCTCTGGATTGGAGGATTGTCTCAACAACCTCGGTTGAGAGACCGGGAGTTATGAGTTGTGCCTCCTCAGAGGTCACACCCACAGCTCCTGGCGGGGGCGGGCCCTCCGCCTGTGAGAGGAGATCTCCCATGGAGTGCCGTCGAGGAGAGAAATCAGGCCTGAAACCCAACTCGGCCCGGCCGGAACGGGGATACAAACAACCGACGGGCCCTGTCCCGGCGCACTCTCTCCAGAACTCCCTGGAGCAGAGCGATTGGGGGAAAGGCGTACAGACAAAGCCTTGCCACGTCTGTACCATGGCATCCAGCCCCAGTGGAGCTGGATGAGTCAGAGAGAACCAGAGGGGACAGTGTGATATCATATGAGTCGCAACAGGTCCACCTGAGCCTGGCCAAACACTCTCCATATCTGCTTCACCACCTCGGGGTGAAGCATCCATTCCCCGGGCCTCAGCCCCTGCCTCGACAGGATACTTGCTCCCTTCTTGAGATGCCCAGGAATGTAAACTGCACTCAGCGAGAGAAGTTTGCCCTGGGACCACACAAGTATCTGTTGTGCCAGCTTGTACAAGGGGCGCGAACTCAGAACTCCCTGGTGGTTGATGTAAGAGACCACCGTTGTGTTGTTACCAACACATGGTGACCTCTTAGGTCTGCAAGAACTCGAAACATGGCCAGCATCTCCAGACAATTGAATGCCATGTCAGATGGTGACCACTCCACAGACCGCGGGCAGGGTGGCCACTCATGACCGCACCCCAGCCGGTGAGGGATGCATCCATTGCTAGCATACGCGGCGACAAGGAGCTCCCAGCACCGGGCCCTGAGACATGAACCAAGGTTTCCTCCACATGTCTAAGGCACGTAGGCATCGCCGTGTGACCTTGATCATGCGATGCGGGTTTCCCCTCGGGGAGAACCCCTTGTTCTTGTGCCACCACTGTAGGGGTCTCATGTACAGCCGGCCAAGAGTTATCTCACTGGACGCAGCTGTCATCAGCCCAAGCAGTCTGGAACTGCTTGACAGTGAGTGACCGGGCTTCTCTTACTCTCGCGACTGAGGTGAGGATCGACTTGATCCGAGCAGGAGACATACGTGCCTGCATCGTGGTCGAATCCCACACCACGCCCAGATAATTGGTTCTTTGTACTGGAGAAAGCACACTTTTCTTGGCTTTAAGTCTTAACCCAGGCTCTTTCGTGTGAGCGAGAACGACATATCGATGTCGAACCACCATCTGCTCTAACTGAGCTAAAATCAACCAATCGTCGATATGGTTGAGTCGTGAAAGTGTGGGGTGAGAGGACAAGGCCAAGAAAACAGTATTAGTAAGCTTTTGCCCCTGAAAGCAAACCTCAGGAACTTCCTCTGACTGGGAAGGATGGAGAAATGGAAATAAGCATCTTTTAGATATATCGTGACAAACCAGTCCTCGGACCTGAGCTGAGACACGACTCGTTGAAGTGTGAGCATTCTGAACTTCATTCGCATGACTGAGCGGTTCAATAGACGCAGATCTAAAATTGGACGCAACCCCCCATCCTTCTTCGGAACAATGAGTACCGGCTGTAGAACCCGAGTCCTGTCTCGTGCTAGGGACCACCTCGAAGCCTCCTTCCTTAATGATAGTACTACTTCTTGTCTAAACCATAGCCTGCTCGGGGACGCGCACTAGCGTGGGGTGACCCCGTTGAATCGTGGCGGACGAGAACCGAACTGGATTCTTTAGCCTCTTTCTACAGTACGCAGGACCATTTGAGATACATTTGGCAGTAGCTTCCTCGCTGCTAAATAATCTACTAAGGGAAGCAGTCTCTCGAGACTGATCTCTGGTGTGCCCAGAATGGCTAGTTCGGTGCCTTGAAGTGTCTGCACGCCGACAGGGGACGCCGAAATAGCTGCTCTGGGGACCTCCGCAGAGGCCGTGAGCCTCTCAGTGCTGCTACGTTGCCGGGCGGTAACTGACAGTTATGCTCGCTGGAGACCGCTGCGCCCTTGAACACCGGCAGGGTTGGCAGAACTATCTCCCGAGGGCACTGGGGGGAGACGGTCACCGTGTAATGCGGTGTGAACCTCTCTGCCCCATAAGGGCATGCCCTCCGAGGTCCGGAGTGCCCACAAAAAAGCCCCCCAACCCCAAGGACTGTGGTCTATCTGAAGTCTCTAAATGCAATGACGGCCTCGACCCCACGTCGTCATGCTAGGAAGACACACCACAGCCTGCCGTTTCAGGCCCCAATGAGCACACTTGGCAGGGTCTCCCACACCGCCGGGTGACCTCCTAAGGGAACCATTTCTCGCGAGACTGGCTTTGTGGTGCTCTTAGAACATGCATTCCGTGCCCTGACGCAGTGGACTGTCAGGGGACTTCCGTACTAGCTGCTCAGATCCTCCGTAGAGGTCGAGCCTTAGTACCCAGATACGTTTTCCGGGCGGTAAACTAGAAACGCTCGCCGGAAGACCGCTGCCCCTGGAACCGGCAGGTTTGCGAGACTTGACCTCCTGAGGCACTGAGGAGAACGGGCACCGTGTACGTGTGAACCTCTCATTTCCCCAAGGCCGGCCCGCCGAGGGTCTGAGCCACAGCATCATGACTCGCATAGCCTGAAGTCTTCTATTGTAAAACGGACGCCCTCGACCCACGTCGTCTGCCTAGGAAAACTAGACACCACCGCCCGGGGCAGGACGCAATGAACACACTCAGGCAGGGCTCCCACCCCCCGGTACCCCTAAGGAACCATCTCGCGAGGACTGGCTTGTGGTGCGCTTAGAGCAGCTAGCTCAGTGCCCTGAAGCACCAGCCTGCTCGGGGCATGACCCATCTAGATACCTCCGTAGAGGTAGCGAGCCTCTTAGTACGGCTATGTTTCCGGGCGGTAACTGAGAGAAGCGCTCGCCGTAGACCGCTGCGCCCTGGAACACGGCAGGTTTGGCAGACCGACCTCCTGAGGGCACTAAGGAGAGACGGGCACCGTGTGATTAGGTGTACACCGCTCTTCCCCAGAGGTAGCTGGCCCTCAAAAAGTCCTAGGCCCTTACTTCCCGGACAGGTACGACAGACTATCCACGAACTGACGGTCCGCAACCCGCCTTCTTCTAGAAGCTTCGTCCTGGAGCTCCACTCGACTCCTAGACCCTGCGGAGTACGAGATGAGGCACCCAGATGCGTGCTTGAACACGGTTGGTGTGACTGCTCCGCCAGCAAGCCCCTTCAAACCGACTCAACTCCTCAAAGTAAGAGTAGGTTTTATTTTAAAAACCGCCGTTTGGCTTTTTCCCCCTCACTCGAGAAATTTTATATCCCCAGAGCCCTTATTCAACTTCTCAATAGTCAGACAAAACTTCATGTTGTATTCCGCAGAGAGTTAAATGCAATCAACACCAACATAATCGGTCTAGTAACATTCACATCAAAACTAGAAAAGGAGGTAATATATGCGCTGCGCGCGAGCCTTCAGTAACATGACACATCAATCTCCTGGACAAAAAACGCTCTAAATCTAGCGAACCATGGGTGGAGATAGGGAGAGCCAGTCTCCAACCCGTCTACCAGATCATGATCCCCTCGATCTCAATCGCCGCCATGCCTCAGCAGCAGCGGGACCGCAATCGCAAGATCACATGCACGGACACACTCCTCGGAGCGTGCCCGGCGGGAGCGGAGCGTTTAATAGCGGGGGGGGGAAAACACAATCCGCCCCGGCTGCGCGAGCTCCGCTCCTATTAATGCTGCTCATTATAATATAAGGCATAATATTGTTTGCTTGTGTAACTGATGTTTGTGCAACTGGCGAGCTCATCGACGCCCTCCATATCAACCTCCTTTGAGGAAGACAGGCGGAGTGTCGAGCTCTCTCACCGGGGGGAAAGAACCGCAGCGCGTGCTTCCGAACCCCGAGAGCGGGCGCCGGATCTGATGATTAGCAGATCCATGTGTTTCCCCCTCGTGATTAACATTATCTTTAGCGGAGGAACACACACCTACAACGTGGCTGGCTTCTCTCCCGTTGAAATCTTGTCCTTGCTAGCTTAGACATAGCGGAGCTTGATAGACTTTGCTCAGACAACAAAATAGACGACACACACGACGTTCGGCTGAATGACAGAAAGCTGCCCTGGCTCGCGCACGGCTTTTATACTGCCGTTCATGACGTCATCCGCCGTGACTACCGCTCAGCTCTTGGCGATTTCACATGTGATTCCAACGGTCCTGAAGGCGTTCCGCTAGTGTTCTCGACGCAGCTCGAGTTCCTGAAGAGGAATCGAACATACTGAATGAGTGTTTTATTTTTATTTTTTACCTAAAACTTGTTTTTACCCTTTATGGAGACTCTGAAGAAAAATACAAATCTATAATTGTGGAGAGACACAAGGTGAAGGGTTTGCTCTGTTTACATGCATAATAAAATGAGAGGGTGCTTGTGTTTATTCAAGCACGTATGAAAATATTCGATAAGCAGCGAGTGTATGCTAAAAACAGCAAGCACATGATGAGTGGGAGAGGCAGAGTAAAGGTTCTGACATTCTCTCTGATAAATAGAAACGCAAAATGGGCCTTTCGAAAAAACAGACACTGTCATCCACTTTGTCATCATGACAAGAGAAGAGGACAGTAATGAGAACATCAAGAGCATGGTGGGAAACAAAAGGTGCCATTGTTCAATGGAATAGCATAAATGAAAAAAAAAATGAATAGCATGATGGGAATTCACATCTCATATAGTAGATGTTTGATAGGACATCAAGACCCTTTCAGATCAGTTTCCTGTGGTCTTTTTCTGTTCATTCTTAACTTCAAAATATATTTGAAATAAGTTGCATGCAATAAATTATGCATGACAATGTATTAGTTATCCAAATTGAAAACATACTGTATATGTTTCTTTTTAAATTACTTCACTTTTTCTTCCCAAAAGTTTTCCAAATGTTTGATGTAGGTGTATCCACACTAATAAATAGAAATAGCTTTAAAATATATAAAGTAGTGCTTTATTTCAGAACAGTATATGATTTAAACAATTAATTTTTTTTTTACTCTGCTCTGAAATTATTATTTTGAATATTTTGATTAAAATCCCCACAAAATGCTGATAGTAGATTTATTTCAGCAAACAAATATTTAAAAGTATTAAAAATGCATTTTCCTAATACAGCTATACTTTTAACGATTTAAAATATACACACATACTAGTCTCTCTCTCGCTTTCTTTACGAGTGTATAAAGACTTCTTTTAGGTCATTCATCTTAAAATTAATCAAAACTAATAATTTTTTGGAAATGTATGGAACAAATTCAATTGGTTTGCTCAACACTGTTGAAGACAACCATGCAAATATGGCAGGAAATGAGAGAAATGTAGCTGGCTCGCCTCCATGGCATGCTCATACATGTGGGCCTAATGAATTCACCTCGTAATCAAAATGGACCTGAACTCCCATGGAAAAGGACATCCATCATCCATGACTGTCCACCCTGTTGTCTTGACGACTACCTCTGCTATGAGAATGTGGAAGGAGACAGGCAGACAACAGGAAACCAGATAAATGTGCTTTTATTGAGCAAAAAGGCCACATGGGGGGAAACGTACATCCAGCTCGAGGTAGTTTATTGAATCTGTTCCACACATTACCGCAGAGACACGGAAGTACAGCAGTGGCCGTATACCATCTGGAGAGGAGGAAGAGAATCTGGGTGGGTGAGAACAATCTCCGCCTGTGTACCCACAATACACTCTAAAAGTAGGATACCTTGCTCATAGGTCCCTGTGTGATTCATTTGATTTTATTATTTTCTTTAACTTTTTTCCATTTTAATGCTTCTAGATTACTTTTTTTCTGTTTTAATTTTAATAATTAAAAAGAAAAACTGTGTTTCTGTTTTAATTTTCTGGATTTATGATTTGATACAAAATGATTATCAAAAACGGTGGTAATCAAATAAAGGCATAAAACACTAACAATTTAATTAATCTTTCAAATGATATTAAATGAAAATTTAACAATTCATTTTACTTTTAACAAACACATTTCTACAGGTTTACTGATATAATAAAAACTTTTCATTCTGCTGTACAATAGTAATATATTTCTGTCACAATTTCTTCAAGCTAAACCAAACTTTAATTTTGACAGGCTGTCGTTAAGACCTTTGACGACGATAGTTTTATCAAATGAAATGCTGATTTTCCACATCACAGAAATCAGTGTCACGCTAAATTCACGCTCTAACCAGCATCAGACAGCAGATATCTAGTCATATTTATTTTATGACAGACATGCCTGCGCTTTAATCAGTCAACTTTGATCAGAGCCACGTTACAGCAGGGTGCAGCCAAGCAGGCAAACAGGATCAAGAGGGGTTGGAGAAGGGTGCAACCTACAAGGGTATGAGCTGCTGAGGCTGAGGATCCCTACAGAGTGTAAACAATGCACGCCGTCTGCTGAGGTTCCACATGGAGGCCCTGGCCTTCTCCCTACCTTCACTCAGCTCACTTCAGCAGAGTGGCACCCCATCCCTCGGGCCTAACTGAGCTGTGGTTATTTATAGAGCACTCCTGAATCACTTTCTGCAGCCTGAGGAAACACACATACACATTCACATAGACACTCAATGGCTTAATCCGATCGTGACCTTAGATCACTTCCACAGCCTCACTGAAAATGAAGCTTCAGGTAGTAGCAGAACTCACATACATTTCATCATACTGTATGGCCACCAGTTTACTTTGGTTTATCCAATATGTTCAGCTGAAAGGAGACAAACTGATCAGACGCAAGTCAAATAAACAAACAAATACATATTTATTTTTTTAAGAAATTAATATTTTTTTATGCAGCAAGGATGTATTAAACTGATCAAAATTGCCAGTAAAACATTATGATGTCACAAAAGAGTTACAGTTTTGAAATGTTTTATGTTTTATTCATCAAAAAATCCTGAGAGAAAAGAAATGTATTTTGGCTACATAACTGTTTTCAATATTGACTAATATATGTAGCGTCTGGACCAATCAAAACACACAATATATATTTTGTTAGATAGATTTAACAAATACTCTGTAACACACCAGGAAGCCGAACAGGCACCTGGTTCCATAACAACACTGACACCAGATACATTTACGACCTCATGGAATTTAGGTGAAGAAAATCGCTTCCTTGCCCATAAGGAAAATCCACAAGGGAAGGACTTTTCTTTGCTAATTAATTAATAGGAAAACCATTCTTTGAATGAACACACATATCCTTAAGGTCATTGTGTATACCATTACTGTTCTCGTATATTGTCTTTTGAATTGTATACTGTGTGCACGGTTATAATCGAAACACACTCCTGTCATCTTTTCACTATTTGTAATCCTACCTTGTCTAGTATTTATGAATTCGCCTTCTTATGATCGAAAAAAAAGGTTGTATATTATATATTGGTACATAGGCATTATATATTAGGGTCCTGAGAATCTTTAGTATTTTCGAATCAAGTTCCATTTGGCAAATTACAATGCTAGAGGACAAAGGGTCGTATTTTTTTTCTTAATTAAAACCCTCCAGCAATTGCCACCTCCAGCTTGGAATTTCCATCTTTCTCATTGGACAAGCCTATCTTGAGAGGCGGGGATCTTCTCCGAACTTAAAGGCCCCGCTCCAGGGACCCACCCGGTCTGTGGTTTGTTTTAATTCTGAGAGGATATAAGAAAAACGCTTCCGGAAACGCTAAGCTCGTGCAAGGCATCGGCCTTGTCCTTTCCATTCTTCAAATTACTCTGACGCAAACTGGTTCTTTCACATCAACCAACTTCAGCAAGATCTTGAGCCTTAAGATTGCATCAGTAATCTATTTTCAGACAGACGAGACTTACAAGTATCAAACTTAGTCTTATTAAATAATACATTAAGTATCAGTTACACCTATTTACAAAGGTGTGTTTGAACTAAGAATCTGACATTTCACTCAGGTGTAGATCTGCTGAACATGCAAATGTTTCCATAACTTCATTCCTTATTTCCTCTTTACTACTTAAGCTTTAACCCTTTCCTATACCAACTGTATGTGTGTGTGTGTGTAGTGATGTTAGACACAGTTGATGTGTTTATGTAGGTTGTTAGACAGTTTATGTGTTTATGTTGTATGTTGGACTAGTTTAAGTGTTTATGTTGTTAATAAAGTCTTACTTGTATCACACTTGAGGTTGTTCATTGTTTGCTCATAACTGGAGTAACTTAATCATGCAGATTTATGCTACAAGCTTTTGTAGAATTGTACAGTAAGAAAGTTATTTCCCTTAACCAGGAAACTAACGTTCTTAGAATTGACAAGACAGTTGACCCTGAGAGGTCAGCTAAATATCTACAGCGGGTCTAAAATATATGAATAGTTAATTATAACTAGTATGGTTAATTATCATATTTTTTGTTTTGTTTTTTTTTTTTTTTTTTTTTTTTGTTTTTTTCTCCTCATGAGCTGATTCGTTACAATACTAAGAAATGTTTCCTACACACCAAATCAGCATATTCAAATGATTTCTAAAAAATCATGTGTCACTGATGACTGGAGAAATGGCTGCTGAAAATTCAGCTTCACTATCACAGGAATAAATCATTTTTAATAAAACGATATATTAAAAACTGCTATTTAAAAAAAATGCCATATTATAATTTTTAAATCAAATTAATGCACCCAAAGTGTGCGTAAGAGACTGCTTTAAAAAAAATTTAAAATCTTGCTGACCCTAAAATTTCAAACAATAGTGTATATGTATAGAAAATGGATTGCTGTTCTTTCCCCCTAAACTGTTTGCCATTTTAGGATACACCCACTGCTGTCATCCTTTCAGATATGTGGTCGAAAACTCTTCCCTTTGTTATTTTTTTTCTTCTATTCCCTTCTCCGACCATCACTTAACTGGAGTTTGGACTCGCTCTACGACCACCCCCATTCTATTCCATTATTTCATAACCTGAGAAAGGTTGACAGGCCAAATATTAGTGATTTGACAGCAAATTATTAACCCACATAGCACACACTTAAATCATACGTATGTTGATGACATGACAGACAGATAATCTTGCTCTCAACTTGTTTCTTCTAAAGATTTAAGGCAATCTCTGCATGCAGTTTAGCACTCTAAACAAACATAGCCATAGGGGGTGCACAGTCCCTATAGAAAAGTTGCAGCCGCACTCCTCTCTCTTCCTTTGTATGTTCTCCAAATATTGTACATCCAGCAGTCAATCTAGTCTTGTGTGCAAAGTATACAAACCCCTGCAAAACATGCTGTCTTAGCCTGGGTAAGAAAGCTTTTGTAAACAGCTTTTATTTGCCATGAACCTGCTTTCATCTAGTGAATGGTGACCAGACTACGTAGTACTACCACTTACATTTTTAAATTGAAGGAGCATTATGGCCCAACTAGTGGAACATGGCACTAAAAAGCCAAGTGTCATGGATGTGATTCCCAGAGATGTATGTTGACTACTATATATATATATATATATATATATTATATATTATATATATTATACTCTATATGTTTTAACCGAGGTATCACGCCACTTGTGGTATTTCTCCACAGAGTTCATGGCAGATGCACAAATCCCATTATAGTTTTAACAAATAATACTTTTTGTGTCACAAGGTTTTTTTTAGGCAAAAATGTACTTAGACTTCAAATATGTGGTTTTTAATAAAGATAACATTTATTTGAAAATTTACTTTAATCTTTTTGGAGATGTGAGCTCCAGGGCGTCACGGCCGTTCAGCGCTCATGAACCGCGAGAGAAGCCTTACCTCAACCAGATTTTCTGGAATTTGCCATTGGCTCTGATGTCTCTATAGTGGTTAAATATGAAAATATTATATGCCCCAAAACTTTCAGAAAGTAAGTTAAATATTTCTGCAATTCTTTGTATATGTTAACATTCAACAAAGCACCTTGTTTTCCATCTGTGTTGTTTTTAGGTATTATGCACCATGTACTGCTGAAAAAGAGGTGTTCATTTATTATTAATTGCAGTAAATTAACATGTTAAATTAACTCTCATGTAAATGTAAATCTACAGAGGCTGACTCATTAAAGCGTCATGTTCTACTAGAGCATCTCTGCAGGCTCCTGTTAAACTTTGGTGACTGGATGGCGGTGGAACTCGAGTTTAATAAGATTTATTGCAGTTCTTAGTATGAGCTGACACATTGTTGAAATGCAAACAAAAAAGATGTGAACGGCGCATTGTGTTTTATAGAACAGCTCATCTGCATGGCAATTGGTTTAATATTGTGCTCCCACAATGAGAAAAATGGGCGCTCTGAAAGGGACACGAAACAGGGCTGCTATACTACTGGAATTGTGGCTGTTTCCTCAACACCAGGGGCTCTTCATTCTAAACAACACAAAAATCTAATTCGATGCTGCGCCGTAATAACTGTAACTAAATCACAGCCTCCAGTGTTTCTCCAGTAGGTCCCTATGATATTTCCAGGACGTCTCCACAGGACGCAGCTGTGAGCTTAAACTGCTCTACCTGCTCACCTGGGAACCCGTGGTGAGCCGAGCTCCCCGCTGTGCCGAGTACAGTGAGAGGCGTGCTGAATGAATTTCACGCTGCACATGTCAGATGCCTCCTCCCTCCCGGCTATGACACTGAAAGGGATCTGCCTCTCTGCAGGGCTTTCACAGATGCCATGGGACGGGTTATCCAGTTAAACACAGACACAAAACCATCCCACCGCATGCGGCTGATAGGTGCCATTATAAACCGCATCTTCAAGGTGCAGAGCTGTCATGTGCATGTCTTGCATAAGAATATTTGTGACAGGCTCAGTGCATTTTGTGTGTCATAACAAATAAAACTACAGTAATGAGGCGCATAAGCAGTCAAAAGTACACGTTTCATATATTTTTATATCTATTCAGGGCGCCCACCTTGTTAACACTTGTCAAACGGGCCACCTTATAACTTGATATCTGCCTAAGGTAAAACCCAAAACCGTAATGAGGAACTAATGTGTATGCATGAAAAAGGAAAAAAAAACAAGATGGCCATTGGGGTGATAAATATTCCTCTGCCCCGATGTGAGTGTCACATGCTCTAGGCATGCTGTCACTCATTTCCATTCCAAGACCACCAGGGAGGACAGAGCAGTGATTGGATGAGGCATTCTCTGGCAGATTGGAACTCTGGGATCTAAACTCATGCTGCCAGACATGTTCTAGCTCCAGTTGAGCCCAAATCAGGGCAGATGAGAACATCTGAACTGCTCTGGTTTCACAAGGTCAAGCCCAAAGGCCAGATAGTTGCCACAAAAAGTATTTAGACGCTTAAGCCATGCTTAAAAATTTATGAATGTCAATGCATTAGATGACAAAATATCAACCCAAGTGGCACTTATTTGAAAGGAAGACAGCTTCCAGCCACTTAAAATGACTCTGGGACAAGTTGGTGAAAAGTAATGGCAAAAAATGGCTCAGAAAAGTATTTTTTTTCCCATAATTTTTTGCTTGTTTAGATTTGCCACTTGGTGTGATATTGAGCATAAAATGTAATAAATTGTAATTGTTTAGCCTTTAATTTTAATGCTAATCATTTTTTATTGTTTATAATAAAAGTGAAAACTATAATATATCAGGAGAGTCAGGAGAGGTGATTGGGGGCATTTTGCTTGTTTAGAGATGCACTTAGTGTGATGTGCATCTAATGCAATGAAATGCATATATGTAAAAACAATTATGTATGTGTATATATACAGTATATATACTGTATATATAAACAAATATTTAAAATGTTTACAGTTTTAAAAAGATTAAAAAAAATGAATATAAAAATGTGCCTGATAATTCAACCAAGGCATCAGTAAACTATTACTATTTATGCTTCTGTCACCTCTCTACTGGAACCATTCCTCACTTGAAAAAGCTTCCACATAACTGATAGTCTTTGGTTTTCATGTTTCCACTGCTTTTTTCTACTCCCACTGACAATGTTTAATAAGATTTAAATCTGGAGACTGTACATGTCACTCAAGAACCTTCTACGAAAGACCCCTGAGCAAAGCTTCAGTAGATGTGGATGTATTCGTTGGGATGGTTGCCCTGCTGGAAAGTCCTGTGTTCATCAGCTTCAGTCTCTGCACCGATGACATCACAATCTTCACATTACTCAATAAAACAACTTCTCTATAGCTTTTGTTGGAACTCTTTTCACTTGGCCATACTTGCTACTGAACCTTAGCACACAAATTGGCTAAACAAATTAGAAATATGTAAGACACATAAAAAAGTAGAAATTATACAATTTAAATACAACATGAAGTGCATCTTAAATGCCCAGATACTTTTTTTGTCAACACAAAAGCTGTCGCAGAAAAAGTAATGTGAGACTTTTTGTCTTCTAAGGAGCAGAAAAATAAATAAGAAAGGTACATTTAATAGAGAGAACATCCACGCTGATTATAATGCTGGGGATGTGCTGTCTGGGGCATACATTAACCTACTGCTTAAGGACAATGAAGACCAAGGGGAAGGCTAAAAGAGGCTGTCTTGTTCTGCCAGAAGGACATCATGCATGAGGCCCAATTTCCCACAAACCAGGGAAGGCAGGAAGCATTCCCTGGCCTCATGTTAATAGTAATTGGGGACTTCCTTACAGAGACTTTTATTCATTTCCTGTCAACTTAAGTGCCACTGGGCTTGTGCCACTAGAACACTGCATCTCTAGGAAAACTCAACTATACGCACCAAAAAACAAACACACTCATCTATTCCCCCACCCATATTCCACCTATACAACTTAAAAAAAAAAAAAAAAAAAGAGCATGTTTTTAAGTTTTAGTCAATGAGGAGACAAAAACACGTTATGTAAGCATCACACTGCAGTAGGAAAACAAAGCTTTGACTGAAGGACAAGGTGACAATGGACTACAAAAAGGGGACACAGGGAGAGCACTGGGAGAGATCACCCTTAATCCTTTGGGCCAGAGAGAGCACGCATGGGTTATCTGAGGACATGAAATCCAGATTTCCAGAAAATACATTGAAACTTGAACTTTAACTGTACTGTATATGTATGCACACTTTCCATCAAAGAAGGAGATAAGGAATTGGAATAAGGGATTTTATGCAATCAAATACTTCTCAAAAGAATAAATAAAATAAAATAAATATTATTATTATATTTTTAGTTTTATTTTGGGGTTTGGGAGAGCATACAAACGCATTGCGTCCATGGCGTCAGGACAATAATTATTCAGTTGATCTGTCATTTGAATATATCATTTTATCCTCCTGCAGATGCGAACAGGCAGGGGTGGGAGCGAGAGCCAGCAGGCAGATGGTCCAGAAGACATTATGGGCCACAGCAGATCCTGTGTGTCTGCATATGTTTGGAGCGTTCCAGAAGAGACTGTGTCTTTGCTCTACACCTGCCCCTCTGGACAGGACTCTCACCATCTGGATCTGGTGGTGACATGGCTAAAGAAGAGATCACGTGAATCATGCAAAGCTAGCATAAGCATGACAATATTAACTTGAAAAATGTCAGTCTCAGCTGAAAATATTGCACTGCTTTTAGCGAGAATAGTGTATAATACTGTATATAATAGCAATAGCAATGTTCACGTGAGAAGAGAAGAAATTGTTGAATAAAGTTGTTATTTTAGTTTTCTTTGCGCACAAAAAGTATTTTTGTGGCTTCATAAAATTACGGTTGAACCACTGATGTCAAACGGACCATTTTATCGATGTCCTCACTACCTTTCTGGCCCTTGAATGTGGTAATTACATCACTGTTTATGCAGGGTCAGAAAGCTCTCAGATTTCATCAAAAATATCTTAATTTGTGTTCTGAAGATGAACGAAGGTCTCACGGGTTTGTATCAACATTAGGGTGAGTAATTAATAACAGAATTTTCATTCTGGGGTGATTTATCCCTTTAAATAAATCAGTAATATACATTGCAAGTGACATTTGATGTTGACTTCAAAACAAAAAGCTCTTCTTGTTTCTCTATCTAGTGTGCCTATTCTACTTTATTTGTACACATATATCTTGTTTCAACTACATTGTAATGTTAACACACAGGAACAAGCATATTTTTGTGTGTAACATCTCTCTTGACTCTCTAAAACAGTCCTGTAATGTTATGTTTGAGAAAAGACAGAAGCAATTTCACCATGAACTTCCTGTGTAACATTCCAGTTTTTGGTTCCACCTAGGCATCGTTCAGAGACAGGTTTATCAGTGATCCAGAGGAGGGATTTGGCCTTTATTTTCTGATGACGAGGTGTCAGGCAGGTTACCAAGGATTAACATACATATTTTAAGTAATCATTTCTCCCTTTTCCTGCACAGCGACAAATAAATAAATAAATGAATAAAAAGAGTTTATCCTGAGATGAAGCCTTCAAATATTCATCAATCTCGCATACTGAGCAATGAGGCTTATTTTATACTTCTCTTAATACCAAGCGCAGTGTGATATTACTTATTTACTTACTTGACAAACCTCACAGACGGAACAGACGGTGGCCCATTACAAATCATTTAGGTGTGCAGTGTGACTTTATCTCCACCAACTGAACTGCACTTGACACAGTTAGTTACGGAACAAAAACCTTCATTCAATATTAAATCTATTCCTTGTCTTTTGATGCAAGTTTTCCACCATGTGTCAAATCTGGTTTTCCAACGTTTTTCTGTTTGTCATGTGGTACTGACATCGCTGCGCTAGCTGGATCGTAATGCGTTGTGGCAGCTGAAGGGAGGCTTCAAAGGGAACTTCTAAAATGGAGTGTAAGAGGGAAGCTTTCAAAGATAAACCAAAAACGTCATCTGTACTCAACGAGTGTGTGAAAAAGATTCCGTCGTGAACGGCTTCCATAAGATTTCTCATTGCAAAAGAGGGCACACGGTGTCATGTTGAATTTGATCAAAACTTTTTTAAGGATGCAGCCTTGACCAGAGCTCAATGTGACACTCTAATAGGTGCTAATTTTACCAGTCAAATTTACTCTTGATTCATAAACTAATACTGTATGCTACTAAACACATTCCTTTATTTAAAAGGTTAAATATTGTATAATTAAAAATGAAATTAAAACAAAGGCATTTGGCCTTAAAGTATTGCTCAATTAAATGATCCGATATCCTTTACCGCATGATTTTTAGATATAATAGATTAATAGCCTGCTAATTCAATGCAGAGAGGCAGGCCTGTAATTAAAATTAGCGGTACAATTTCCTTTTATTTCTCTAGGCCTAACTTTGTGTTCATGTTCGATTCTAAAGAGCTTATTATCCAGCCAAGAACCATTAGTGGTTTCCTCTTTTTCTTGTCAATATCATATTTAGAATAATATTAGCAACATAATAGACTACAGTGGCTCTATTAGGCTGCTTTTACTCAGCATGCTGTAAAGACTAAATATTTTAATACATGTCCATTCTTGTTATATTCACTGTAAACATGCTGTAACTGACTTGTGTTTATATTAAATCAAGATAAAGAAAAAAAAAATAAATGTATCCTCTTTCTCCTAAGGGGGTCAACAGCTTCGAAACATTAATAAATGAAAATAAAAATTTAATTTTACTATTATATATACTGTTATACTATATATGAAGTGTTCCAATGCAAAAGACTCTAAAAGCCATCTTGGTCAAAAATTAGATAATGATTCTCCACACATAGTATATGTTCATCAAGTAATTTCACTTCAAATGTGCAAAATCCCAGCCTCAACCCATTCAGAAGTACCAGTACTTACATAGACACCTATACATAGTAGCCAGAAAGAAATGCTCATTTTAAAGAAAACGTCAGACGTACTTAGAGGCTTTGGCATCTGAACTCTTCATAGACAGTGCATCTCAATAAAATTAGAATCGTCGTGGAAAAGTTCTTTTATTTCAGTAATTCAACTCAAATTGTGAAAACTCGTGTATTAAATAAATTCAATGCAAATAGACTGAAGTAGTTTAAGTCTTTGTTTTTTTTTTAATTGTGATGATTTTGGCTCACCTTTAACAAAAACCCACCAATTCACTATCTCAACAAAGAGAATATGGTGACATGCAATCAGCTAATCAACTCAAAACACCTGCAAAAGTTTTCCTGAGCCTTCAAAATGGTCTATCAGTTTGGTTCACAAGGCTACACAATAATGGGGAAGACTGATGACTTGACAGTTGTCCAGAAGACAATCATTGACACCCTCCACAAGGAGGGTAAGTCACAGAAGGTCATTACTGAAAGGGTTGGCTGTTCACAGAGTGCTGTATCCAATCATGTTAACAGAAAGTTGAGTTGAAGGATAAAGTGTGGAAGAAAAAGATGCACAATCAACTGAGAGAACCGCAGCCTTATGATGATTGTCAAGCAAAATCGATTCAAGATTTTGAGTGAACTTCATAAGGAATGGACTGTGGCTGGGGTCAAGGCATCAAGAGCCATGCACCACACACAGACGTGTCAAGGAACTTGGTTACAGTTGTCTTATTCCTCTTGTTAAGACACTCCTGAACCACATACAACGTTAGATGCGTCTTACCTGGGCTAAAAAGAAGAAGAACTGGACTGTTGCCCAGTGGTCCAAATTTCTCTTTTCAGATGAGAGCAAGTTTGTATTTAATTTGGAAACCAAGGTCTTAGAGTCTAGAGGAAGGGTGGAGAAGCTCATAAACCAAGTTGCTTGAAGTCCAGTGTTAAGTTTCCACAATCTGTGATGATTTGGAGTGCAATGTCACCTGCTGGTGTTGGTCCACTGTGTTTTTTGAAAAACAATGTCACTGCACACATTTACCAAGAAATTTTGGAGCACTTTATGCTTCCTTCTGCTGACCAGTTTTTTTGAAGATGCTGATTTCATTTTCAGCAGGATTTGGCACCTGCCCACAACTCCAAAAGCACCAAAAGTTGGTTAAATGACCATGTGTTGGTGTGCTTGACTGGCCAGCAAACTCGGCTGACCTGAACCCCATGGAGAATCTATGGGGTATTGTCAAGAGGGAAATGAGAAACAAGAGAAAATGCAGATGAGCTGAGGGCCACTGTCAAAGAAACCTGGGCTTAAATACCACCTCATCAGTGCCACAAACTGATCACCTCCATGCCACGCCGAATTGAGGCAGTAATTAAAGCAAAATGAGCCCCTACCAAGTATTGAGTACATGTACAGTAAATGAATATACTTTTCAGAAGGCCAACAATTCACTAACAATGTTTTTTTATTGGTCTTACGAAGTATTCTAATTTGTGGAGATTTGTGAATTGGTGGGTTTTTGTTAAATTGAGCCAAAATCATCACAATGAAAAGAACCAAAGACTTAAACTACTTCAGTCTGTGGCATTTGAATTTATTTATACACGGTTTACCAATGTGCAGTTGAATACTGATATAAATGAACTTTCCATGACATTTAATTTATTGAGATGCACCCTGCATATACTGTGAATATAATTCTGTCAGGACCAATATCGTCAAAGATGATTTGACAATTAGCATACAGTTTGGATTGGCAGTATGATTCTGTTCTGAGCAATAACTCCCTGTGCATCAATGCAGCCTAGCATGAATGAGAGCAGGGAGAGCAGCAATAACAACCCCCCCAGGGTTAACAGAACAGAACCAAAATAAATGTATTTCAGATATTGTTAAAGTTCAATAATTTTTGTACACATTTTAGAATTAGTCTGATTCAAAGGAGAATTAGAAGGCTGAATCCTGACTGGCAGAGGAGGAGTTGGGGATGGAGGAGCATAAGTACCTATTGAGCAATGCGAAAACTGCTGATAATACTGAGGGACCTTATATATGAATGCTTAGATAGGTGTCGTATTCCCATAGGTTGAGGGGGATCAGCTGAGAGTCAGCTGATGAGAACTTGACTAACGTGACCTGCCAGAACTAACGCTATGCTTGATATATACACCAGGATAATATACAGTATAAGATATTATATATATATATAGGTATATGAAGTGAGATGGTGTTCACAGAGGTGGGAGTATTGCACAGAGTATGTGTCAAAATGCCTGTCTTTTGCCTGAAGTATCCTCATAAACACAGTAATTTAAGTAATTTAATTACTTGAGTGAAAGCAAACAGCTGAGAAAGAAAACACATTTGTAACAGTTTATTGGATCCAGGCAGCTCTTAAAGTGACAGCAGTCTAATATTCCTGCTGTCTGTCGTTCATGTTAATCAAACAACATAAGAGAGAAAATCTCTCACTGCTCTTTACTTAATCACTTTTGTAACTTTAATAAGAAAAACAAATATATTTAATTTACAAAGTTACATACATTTGATTACTTTATACAATGTATGTAGCATTTCTTAGTTATTTGTTCTATGTAGTTTTTGCCCTATTGTTTGTTAGTTTCTTATTCTTATTTGACTGTTTACTTGTCTTCAGTGTGCCTGATTTATTTATTTTATTTTAATTTAGACTAGTATTATGTTTTTTTTTTGTGATATTGACACTGTTGACAAGAATTATGACATTTGTGAAAAAAAATTACTCATATCGTTATATAAGATTTTGGTCATATCGCCCACCCCTAATATATAGTAAAATATAACACAAGCTGACATAAACATCACTACGGAGCCAGCAAACAAAGGGAAACTAAATGAACAGTTTACTTTCTACACATTGGCAGAATCTATCTAGATTCTTTCAAAGTGTATTTAGTGACCTCTGACCTCCTAATCTTCATTTTAAACATTACATGAACCCGTCCTGACTTTCTATAATGAGTTTGTTGTGCTAGAATTTTCACTAGTACAAAGTCAAATCTTTTTGAGGGGCCATGTTTATCAGCTCTTTCTCTCGGCAGGTAACGCTGCTGCCTACCAAAATAGAGATATTTTCGACACTGTTAAAATTGAATGCGTAACCCCGCAGTTGATAATATCACATCTTCCTGCCACATGCCAGGTAAATTCTGTAAATGGCACCCTACCACTCTGAGCACTCGGTTGGACACTTTAGCCAGTAATAAAATGGCTGTTTTGCAGTAGTAGGTAGAACTGAGTAAATGTGTGCTCTGACAAATAACACAGCACCTAGAGCACTATCGCGCCTCCCGGTCTATCTCTATTATAGACTTTGCCTTGATTAAAATAATTGTTCTCCGGTGGCAAGATGCTAATTAACAATATTGGACTTGAGTGTGCTGACTTCTCAGAGCACATGAGCTTGACAGGTTTAACAGAATATTAATTGTTTGTGGCAGTTTACATGAGTACAAATTGAGCAGTCTTAACATGTTAACCAATGAAACTCGGACGCTTACCCAGGCGCTGTTAATTAGCACTGTCAGGCTAGAACTATCGAGATTATTTCAGGTGCACCATTCAATGTGCCAGTCAAATTTGTTGTCCCTTCACGTTTGAGATGTGTGGTGTATTTGCATTCTGTGATATGGGTTTGTAGCCTCACACGGTAATTTCCCTGCGGGGCTTGACTTAATGTCCTATTCCCATACTACAGAAAAAAAAAAGGAAACGCCATAGCCTGCGGATAGAGGTTCAGCCATGCTGCTGTCAGAAACGCATAATGAGTCCTTAGTCACAGCCGAAGAAGTGCTGTGTTGACGTCCTTCACGAGAAGAGCTTCTCTTTGGACTCAGACTAATTGTTTTCATGTGCTGTTTATTTTACCTTGAATTATTTTTGATTCCCTTCTATCTTTGACAATAAAACACTGTATTCTGTCTTCTTCACTCACTTTCGATTTCTGCCAACACATTTCTCCTATTTGTATAAATTTACTCGTTTTTGAAGCATGTTTGCACATACATATAATATTTCAGGTTTTCTGAGGCATGCTTTTTATGAAAGTCTCTGAGGAGGCGTGTGGCACGCTTGCCATTTTCCTCTGCACACATAATTTATGTTCTTTCCTTTCTTCACACAAAAAGAAAATAAATGAAAGAGAGAGAGAGAGAGAGAGAGAAAATAAAATAAAAAAATAGACCTGGTGCCTGACTGACACGGGCCAGGTGTCTAGAGAGAAAAAAGTGCATGGACTTTTTTCTGCTCCTGAAGACACACTTTACAGTCCTGACACAGAAATTAAAGCTATAATGGCTTTGATTTCACCATTAAAAGAACAAAACAACAACAGGCACTTGATGCTCACAGGATATCTCAGGTCAGGATGTTCTATGTCTATTCAATTTCTGACCCAGTCTCGCTAGGATCTATAATGCTGCCAGTTACTTTCACACTAAACAATGCGACAAGCAGATACAAGGATCCCTTGTAAGCCATTTTGACAGCAAAACATAAGCTTGTTATATTCCATCAATCCTCATGAACCTAAATATTTTGTGTTGTTCTGCTTCCAAACCCCCTACTGTCTCTTTGCGGCAGCTAATTTGTTGTCCAGACACGAAACTGTCTGGGAAAGCTTGCTTGAGCAGTTATGGTGTTGAAAGATGCTGAGAGAAATGTGGGCTAATGGTTTCTGGTTGGAGGGGGGAACACTTGGGAGCATGTCGAGGCATAAATGTTTACATTCTCGTGGCACTGGAGACAGAGAGGACATGGCCTTGATGCTTGCAACTTGCGAAGTGCTTAAAAACCCCGGGCGAGCTCAACACAAACCTCTCATTGTTGTAGTGATGACGGAGTGATACATGAGGCACGTTTAAAAAAAAACTAAGCTTCTGAGCTCAGGGGATTTCAAGGCCCTGTGATCAAGTAGTGTGGCTTAAAACACCATCATCACACGGTGGTGTAGAAAAGGGACAGAGGCACATGGATACTTCCTTCGAAATCTTCCTACTTCCCCTCACTATTGTATATCTTCTCTCATTATTCTGCGTTTTCGTGTACAGCGCACCTCTCTTGGAGTCTGCAGCGGGTGAGGGGGCTGTCAAAATGAAAGCATGAAGAAAGCTATTGTTTCCTCGCCGTGCACATGCCCAGGGAATAGAAACTCGTATATGCAAGAATCACAGACTGAAAGAGTAAAAATCCACATGAAAAAGAGAGGAAGGATCAGAAGGAAAATATGAAGTGTGCCATCAGAAAATGGGCGTTATTTAAGTGTTACGTGCTGTTGGGCTTCTACTGGCCTAAATTTCCAACCCCACACACTAGGGCTCTCTTCCAGGACTTGCCCACATAGGATGCATATAAAGGCATAATTATGCTATCTTCTAAGATATGTTTTATGCCCAAATGCTAAAGCATCAGTGCATGTAGCACAACTCACAGATAATCCTAGAAAGTGTTGCAGCTGGCACCCTTAAAAGCCATTCCAAATGGCAGATTATAAATAAGAAAATGGTAACTATAAATAATATTTCAAAACTGAAAATTTAATTAAAAAGCAAAACATCAAAATGAAATGTAATGTTGTATGCTGGTATGTTGCAAAAAATAGCAGCAAAGAAAAGTGACTGAGTATAAAAACAGCTGTATTCAAAAAAAGTAGTGAAATCAAATTAAAAAGTAACTATTTTATGATAACATGTTCTTATGCAATTTAAAATAATTAAAAATAAAATACAATATACACAAAAATACTTCTGTATTTGTGTGTGTATAACTTTTTTATATATATATATAACTTCTAATTTCTGTATTTTTTGCTTATTAGAAAATTTTGCTGTTTTCAATGTCCAATAAAAAGTGCAATCACATAAAAGTTGACTATTTATAGTAAGATAAGCTAAGAGTGCAATAAATAGTACACAAATAAAATTAATATTTTATGTTCATTAGAATAGTGAGATGTTTGCTCACTAGTGAGAGGTTGCAGTTAGCATGACACTTCAAAAGAGAGCTGTTAGCTAAGCTGCAATAACATGTCGCTTGTCATAGAGACATCATTCGTAACAGCTCAAGTTTGTTGTTTTCTCACAGGTTAATGGCTCTATGAAGAATCGATACTTAAAGCATTTGGGTGATACGTGATACAGTGCACAATCGGGAAGATACATGGAAACAGAAGAAACATGACCCTCGAGGAATGGGACTAACTAACTGTCCCTTGCAAGGCTTGCAGCAATAATGAAAAGCTATCCTGAGTGCCCCTCTAAGACACTAAATAAATCACTCTCACTACTACAACGAGGCACCACGCCGGCCCACAGGGAGAGACAGAGAGGGAGACATGCATTATTTACCAACAGAAACTGCAATATGAACTGCTTTTCCCTGGCCTGGATCTGTTTCAGCTGCATTGTGCTATGCCAACTGTAGAACATCAAGGAAACTGTGGGAGAGCGGGAAATGGGAAAGGAAGAAAGATAGATGGCTAAATGTGCTGCGTGCTGGAGAATCTGGATGTTACTGTCTTTGTTTATCTCCCACAACAAGTTCAGGGAGGCTGACCACTATGCTATTACGCTATGTCAGATGTCCTAAGTGGCACAGCCGCAGTTTCACAGCAAATCAAATCAGACAGAGCAAAGATCCCTTGAACAAACTTTTGTCCCATGAGAAAATACAACTGTATTGTCATTGCCGCTGAAGTGTAACAGACATCCTTTTTTTTTTGCTCGTTATATCTCAAAAACCCAGATTTGCTCGCTCTCTTTCCTTTTGTCTCTCTGCACTTTTTTTGCCCTTGCTGTCAGTGAGATCACTGTAATCAGTGGATTTCTAAGGATGAATTATTTGAGCTGCAAAGCTGTTTAAATCTTATTTTTTATGGTTGTCTTGTATCTACACTACTGAAACAGTGAGGATTTTAATATTCACAAACTTTTCTAATCAATGTTCTGCCAAAAAATGTCAAAAAGTGTCAGCTTAACTAAATATTAACCCAGGATATTTCTTTCATTACCACTAAATAAAAGTATATGCAGTATAATGTGCTAAATACTGGCTTGAGAATGACTTATAAAGAAACATATTTTTAAGTGATATGTATTTAAATAATATAAATAAATAGACAAATTGATTATTTTATAAAGTATAAGCAAAACATTTTAAAAATTATTATTTTTTAATTTTGCCAACAAGCAAAGTAAGGAAAGTCAGAGTATTGTTGATGGTTAGCTTATAGTGAAAAGTCCAGGAACATGGACAGCGATCCAGGCCATAGGAGCTGTACAGGTTACCCTGGAATGGCTAATGCTATTGATACTTGCACTTCATAGTTATTTTCCTTCCAGTGCTGAAGCAATTAATTTCACTGAACCAGTGAAAAGAAAAAACAATGACAAAGCTGGCCAAGATAGGACAAACTGCCATCCCGCAAAGCATGTTTTACATCACACACTTACATGCTTGAGTGAATCAAGAAATAATGTCTTACAGAGTTGGTGTCGGTGACGGTGAGTCAGATTTCGTGCTGAGTGCCAAGGCTGATAGGAGGAAATAGATGCTAAGAGCTACACTTTGTTTGCTGAGTAAGACGTCACTGACCCTTGCCACTGTCAGACAATTTTTGTCTGTTCTTGAGGGAAACTGGGGAGATTGAATCGATCTCTTGTGACACACGCTGTCGGTTTCTGAATGTTTTCTTCCCTTTTTGCTCACAAAAAATATATCTTTCTTTAAAAGTAGACAGTGTTGTATTCAATAAGTACAATTCAGCATTTTCACAAACAAAGCTTTCAACTGAAATCAATGCAAAACTAGAGCTCAATTTTGGAAACTTCTGTTAATACCAAGCACACACTAACAAACTGACGAAAGATAACACTGTGCGTGTTATTGTTTTTTTTTGTTTTTTTTACAGCTTACTGCATTCTTTACCACACATGTCATTTTTCGGATATTGAGTCCATTTGAAACCAGCCTGAAATCAGTTTGAAATAGGGTCGCACAATAAATATAAATAAAAGAAATTGTCTCTACGTATGTAACCATGGTTCCCCGAGGGAACGAGATGCTGCGTCGAGATCACTTTGGGAACGCCCCTGCGTGACCGCATTCTGAAGCACGTGTAAATGCAAGGAGTCATCGAGACGGCACGAGCGGGTGAACTGAGCGCCAGGAAGTTAAAAGGCGCATTCCGGCAGAGCGCAAGTTCCTTCGCTGAAGTATCACCTGGATGGATGCCGGAAGTATGGCATTGAGACGCAGCGTCTTGTTCCCTTGGGGAACCATGATTACATTGTAACCTAGAGACGTTCCCCTTCAGGGACTCGAGCTGCTTCGAGATCACTTTGGGAACGAGAATACCCACTGCGACATACTACCAAGTCCCTGCCTGTGTGTGTATCTTGCGAGCACATCACGAAGAGAGAACTTGGGAACCTGGGGTAGATGCCAGGTCTAGGTTGCAAAAGCGGACAAAAGTGTGCAGAGAATAATGTCCTACACAAATGTCCTGCAAGGCCACACCCCAGTTGAAAGTCTTGGAGGCCGCCATACTCCTGGTCGTGTGCGCTCTGACCCCCATAGGTGACGGTAGGCCAGAGGACTTGTAGGCTAGTGAGATTGCCTCGACCACCCACCTACTCATAGTCCGCTTGGTCGCCTGAGATCCTTTCTTTGGCGGACCAAAAGCAAACCAATAGCTGATCTGCCTTACGGGGCAGCTCTGTGTGCGTAAGCGCCCAGTGCTCGAACTGGAGAGAGCAGATTAAGCCTTTCTTGGCCTACTTCCTGGAACGGAGGAGGACAGAATGCCTGAAGTACTATGGGCCTTGGTGAAGAAGTGGGCACCTTAGGGAAATACCCAGCCCTCGGGTAAAGGAATGCCCTAACCAAAAATAGAAAGTGCCTGAAGATCCCCGATCCTTTTTAGTGAGGAAATAGCGAGGAGAAAGATGGTCTTGAGCCTGAGCAACTTGACCGAACTTCTTCTATGGGTTCAAAGGGGGCATTGCATAAGCCCTCCAGAACCACAGTCAGGTCCCATGAGGGCACCTTAGTGCGTTGTATTGGCCTCAGCCTCAGGGTGCCACGGAGAAAACGAGTGATAAGTGGGTGTCTTCCCAGTGATTGACCACCCAGAAGGGCGTGGTAAGCTGCTAAGGCCGCCACGTATACCTTCAGTGTGGAGGGAGATAACCCTGCGGAGAAGTGCTCCTGCTGAAACTCCAGAACTGTACCAATTGGGTTGACTGGGTCCTGCAGTCGCTGTCGGCACCTTGAAGCGAAAAGTTTCCACTTCAAGGCGTACTGTTTCCTAGTGGCGGGAGCTCTGGACTGGAGTATAGTCTCAACAACCTCAGTTGAGAGACCAGATGCTAGGAGCTGTGCCCCCTCAGGGGCCATGCCCATAGCTTCCATTAGAGGCGCCCCCCCGCCTGAGAGAGAGGGTTCCAAGTCCGAGAACCATACTCTGGGCCGGCCAGAACGGGTCTACTAGCAACAGATGGACCCCATCCCGGCGTACCCTCACCAGAACGATCAGGGGAAAAGTGTACAGACGAAGCCTCGGCCACGTTTGTACCATGGCATCCAGCCCCAGTGGAAGTGGATGCGTGAGGGAGAACCAGAGCGAAGAGTGTGTCGTTTCCTGCGACGCAAATAAATCCACTTCCGCATGGCCAAATTCCCTCCAAATGAGCTCCACCACCTCGGGGTGGAGCCTCCATCCCCCGGGCCTCAGCCCCTGTCTTGACAGGATATTGCCCCCTGATTTAGATACCCAGGGATGTAAACTGCTCTAGAGAGAGGAGCTTCCCCTGAGCCCAAAAAAGGATCTGGCACGCCAGCTTGTACAAAGGGTGCGAACGCAGACCCCCTGCCGATTGATGTAGGAGACCACCGATTTGTTGTCTGTGCGGACAAGCACATGATGCCCCCTTAGGTCTGGAAGGAAGTGTGTTAGAGCTCGAAACACGGCCAGCATTTCCAGGCAGTTGATGTGCCAAAAGAGATGATGGCCTTCCCACAGACCCTGGGCAGAGCAGCCACTCATGACCGCTCCCCAGCCCGTGAGAGAGGGATCCGTCGTTAGCGTTACGCGATGACAAGGAGCCCCTAACATCGGGCCTTGAACCAGGAACCAACGTTTCTTCCACATGTCTAAGACACGTAAGTATCACCGCGTGACCTTGATCATGCGAAGCGGGTTTCCCCTCGGGGAGATCCCCTTGTTCTTGTGCCACCACTGTAAGGGTCTCATGTACAGCATGCCAAAAGGTGTCACGTTGGATGCTGCTGCCATCAGGCCCAACAACCTTTGAAACTGTTTGACAGTGAGTGACTGGCCTTCTCTTACTCTTGTGACTGTCGTGAGGATTGACTCGATTCGAGCAGGAGACAGACGTGCCTGCATCGAGGTTGAGTCCCATATCACGCCTAAATAAGTGGTTCTCTGTAGTGGAGAAAGAACACTCTTCTTGGCATTTAGTCTTAACCCCAGCTCTCTCATATGGGCGAGGACGACATCTCCGATCTGCTCCGATTGAGCTAGTATTAACCAATCGTCAATGTAATTGAGTATGCGGATGCCCTGGAGTCGCAGTGGAGCCAGAGCAGCATCCACACTCTTTGTGAAAGTGCGGGGTGAGAGTGGCAGGCCGAAGGGAAGAACTCTATATTTGTATGCTTCGCCCCCGAAAGCAAACCTCATGAACTTCCAGTGTTGAGGGAGGATGGAACCATGGAATAAGCGTCTTTGAGATCTATCGTAACAAGCCAGTCCTCGGACTGGATTTGAGATACTATCTGCTTGATAGTGAGCATCTTGAACTGATGCCGTTTGATAGCGTGGTTCAGAAGACGGAGATCTTAGATCGGACACAACCCCCCCCATCCTTCTTCGGAACGATGAAGTAACGGCTGTAGAACCCGGACGCTCTCGAGAGAGGAGGAACACGTTCTATGGCCCCCTTCCTCAAGAGAGTATCTACTTCTTGTTCCATTACCAGAGCCTGCTCGGGGCCCACTAGTGTGGGGATGACCCCGTTGAAACGAGGCGGAGGAGAACCGAACTGGATTCTGTAACCTTACTCTACAATCTGCAGGGCCCATTTTGAGATATTTGGTATAAGTTTCCACGCTACCAGAAAATCTACTAAGGGAACCAGCCTCTCGAGGCTGGCCTCTGGTATTATTAGAGGAGCCAGTTCGGTGCCCTGAAGCGGATGACCGGCAGGGAACGACCGACCTGACTGCTGTAGCACCCTCACTTGAGGGGGCGAGCTCTCCCGTGCCGTACCGTTGCCGGGCGGCAGCTGGGAATTTCGCTCGTCGGAGCTCACTGAGCCCTGAAGCACCGAGGTGGCAGGGGTATCAATGAACCTCCATGAGGGCACTGAGGGAACGACCGACCTGACCTGCTGTAGCACCCTCACTTGAGGGGCGAGCTCTCCCATGCCGTGCCGTTGCCGGGCGGCAGCTGGGAATTTCGCTCGTCGTAGCTCACTGAGCCCTGAAGCACCGAGGGTGGCAGGGGTATCAATAAGCCTCCGTGAGGGCACTGAGGAGGATTGGGCACCGTATACTGAGGTGTTATCCTTTCCTCCCCAGGTGGGGCTGCCCTCAGGGACCTGGCAATGGTAGGACCATTTAGCTGAGGTCCTCTTAGACAAAATAACGGTCCGCAGATCCGTTTTCGGTCTAGAAGACCCTGACTGAGAGCGTCGCCCCGACCCCCGATCTTTCCGTGGAGGGGTGCGGGTTGCAACGCTCTGTTCTTTAGACTGGCGATATGAGGAGCTTGACTTGGGCTGCCCCCGCTCAGCAGCCCCACCCCTGAGCAGGTCAGCCTGGTATGCTTGTAACACCAACATGGTGTGCAAACATGCGCCAGCCTGACCTGCCGCCGTATAAGCTTTCCCAACCAGACTCGATGTAAGCCTAACGGGCCTGGTGGGAAGCTTCGGGGCCTTCAGGGACGATGCTGAGGATGGGGAGAGATAGCTCGCAAGCGTCTGCTCCACCACTGGCATCGCCCCATATACCTTATCATTCAGCCCCACGATGTTCTTTTGAATAATTCGAGACTGTGGGGCTGTAAATACGGGATGAGTACGGTTTCTCCCACGATCTTGACACCTCAGCATGGAGATCGGGGAAAAACGTAAGGCCCCATTGTGAAGGCTGTGATCTGGATTCAGAAAACGCTCGTCTAATTACTTTTAGGACGAGCATCCTGTTTCTCGGCTGGCCAAACGATATTTTATTTTGGCGACTGCACGAATCACACCCCATAATCACTTTTAGGACCAGCGTCCTGTTTCTTGGCTGGCCAAACGATATTTTATTTTGGCTACTGCCCGAATCACACCTCATACGCGAGGGACTGTGGTGGCGAGTCCACAGTCTCCTCTGTCTCGAAACTCATCACATCCACCTCCTCGGAGGGGTAAGTATAGATGAAGAGGCGGCTGGCTCTCTCTCTCGTCTGGGTGGTGGGGAGAAACTGCAGCGCGGTCTTCTGAACACTGAGAGAGAGCCGCGGATCTAGCTGGTGAGGACCGAGAAAAGGCGAGCCCATCTCGAATCCCTCCGCTAAATCCACCCGTGATCAAACACGCGCCAGGGCGAGAGCGGAGCATATGCAGCGAGAGTAACTCGCAAGTGATGACATCCTCCTGGGCTCGAAAGCATGACCCCGAGTGCATGCTCCGGGCGGTCCCTAACCAACAGCACACAAGATCGTTGTGTCGTGGAGCCCTGCTCCTGATAGGTGTGAGCGAATGGGGAGGGGGGTGAGACACACAACGGGCATTATCCGTTGCTCTCCAGTAAGGATTAGTTTGGAACTTGATAATATTCTTGTTGATGCCTTGTGGACTGACAGACACGGGTGCATATAGGGAGGCTGTGCCTACATACACAGAGCGCGTACGGAGCGCAAAGCGGTGTACTATGTGCTCTGCCTATAGGGCGCTTTTATGCTTTCTGGGGCTTACGTCAGCCTGCTCGTGACATCTCGCTGCTCCATTGGACTGATTTTACACATGCTTCAGAACGCGGTCACGCAGGGCCGTTCCCAAAGCAATCTCGATGCAGCTCGAGCTCCTGAAGGGGAACATGATATGACTTAGTGCAATTATCATGGATGGTTTGCACAATTTGTATTATTATTATTGTCTATGCAGAGGTACTCAATAAAATCAATGATTGTAGAATGAATCATTCTTTCCAAGTCATCAAGTCAAAATGCCTGTATTTTTTTTACACCACAATTTATAACAAAGGAAAACATTGCAACGTCAGGTTTTTCTGATATCGAATTTGTAACTAGTCTGAAACAAAGTGTGTATACTAAAATAACCTCAGCAATGAGCTATGATCTGGAACTTTTTTGTTTCCAGACTAGTCACAGACTTACAACATCAAAGTCTGACATCTTTCAGTCTTGTAGCGTGTACTGAGCGAATAAAACTGTGCTTGGCTCCTTTTGCACCTTACTGTGGCCTCTAACAAAGGTCAGTTGCATTATAAAATCTTAATAACCTTAAAACGTTAAGTCAGAGACATTTCTAAAGCATCTAATTCTCTTCTGAGAGATCGCTCAAACAGGATCAAATGTTAAGAAAAAAACACACACTGAGAAAAACATGAAAGAGAAAAAAAATTGTCTTAAAATCCCCCATCACATGTTTTATTTAACAGTGCAATGCAAAAGAATAACAACACTGTTCTTGTGAGATGGATGCAAGTTATATAAAGAGCTACATGAAGTATATCAATACCTCAAGGGTGTCTGGTCTTTTACCTTAATATGTGGGGGAAAACATGAAATGAGCATCTGCAACGTATACAACAGATGGCACAACAGATATTCACCATGTTGCTTTTTTCAATTCAAGGACTACTGTAACGGAAAGAATGGCTAGGAAGCAGAAAAGCCACACCAGCTAAGACACTTCTCCTCCATCTGTGCAGCACTTTGAAGTTTTTTTTTCAGACATCTGAAGAATCATTGATCTCACCTTACTCTCATATCAATTCTCATATTTTCTGTTGAAACACAGGTACACCAATAATAAACAGCACATTAACATCAGCTGTTTTAGTCCCTCCTGAAAGCTTTTTCTACCTTGAGAACTTGTGGCCTGGAGGACAGCATCAGGACAATGGATGGAGAAGCTCAAGGGTTTTCAAATAGCCTCCACCACAATACCCTGAACACACATTAAGTAGTTCTTGTATAATCAATTCCGTCCGAGAGTGTATTTGATGGCGGTGACGCTGTGTTCCAACTGGCAGCTTTGGGGATACAGGGGCCTTGGAAGACGCAGGCCTCTACAACAAATCAATCAAGCTTTTCTTCACCAGGAGAGGCTGATGTCACGGCACTATCTTAGTATCCCAGCTGCTCTTCATCTCAGCTCATCTTCCTGTCACTTCTCTGAATTTGATTCATCAGGGGTTTTTTGGATGTTACCATTCATTTATTGCTTCAGCCTGATAGTGAGGGAAAAAAATGACTTGCGTCTAGGATACTTTAACAGCCTGTAAAAACGGCTTAAAGGAGGCCTTTGACAGATTTATCCGATACTATGAATTTTCTCTGATGTTTATGTATCTCTGGCTTTTATGCGGGGATGTGAATGAGGTAATTGAATCGGTAAACGGCGCGCTACACTGAATGCTCGTATTCTCATTCCAGGGCAGCTCTTTCATGAGCGCCTGGGGATAAGGACAGGAGCATTATAAATCAAAATGATGTGTTTACCATACCTGATTGAGACAATAAATCAGGGCTTGCAAGTGAAAAGGAGAATAAAGGTGCTTTCATGCCAGAGCTTTTTGGTGTCAGAGTTCGGTTTGTTTGGTTGTGAAAGCGAACGACACCTAAAATGTTCAGAAGGCTGGTCTTTGTGCTCCAGCACTGTTTGCTATTGATGATAACTTCATTTCAACAGCTTTGATGAGTGTTTCCCGCACCACATCTTCTGCATCTCATATGAATGTGAGTGTGCCATTGTACTAGATGGAATGCAATATAAAAATGTGTTTGATTCACTTTTTAGTGAATCATTTTTTTAGTGAATCAAAAACATACAGCGCGACCAGTGTAGCCCAATTCCCGAACGAATGACTCTTATGGTCTGGTTGTTTTTAAAGAAAGAAAAACAATCAACACGACCAGTGTAATATGATTCCCCATCTAATGGCTCTCACATAACTGATCCTTTCAGTAAATCAAAAACATATAACTCAACAAGTGTAATATGATTCCCAATCTAATGACTCTTACGATATTGTTTGTTTTAGTGATCCAAAAGTATACAAGCGTGACCACCTGATTGCCTGAAAAATGACTCTCGAGTTAATGGTTTGACTTTGAGTTTGACAAATCCCCAACTGAATCCATCAGAGTTTACTGAATCAACATTACTCACTCACTAAACAAACTATAAATTAAGCAATTTTTGTCAGTCTCAGCATCAACAATAGCAATATCACATGACAAGTGAGCAGCCAACAGCATGACTGCGATACAACAGTTCAATAGACACAAAGTTATTTTAAATTACGGTAACTTTATTTTAAGGTGCCCTTGTTACAAGTTACATGTACTTACTATTATAATAACAATAAATTATGCATAATTACATGCAAGTAACCCTAAACCAAACCATAATCCTAACCCAACCCAAATAGTAAGTACATGTAGTTAATTAATATAAGGCCTACTCAGTACTTAAATGTATAATTACACTGTAACAAGGACACCTCAAAATAAAGTGTAACCTAAATTACTTACATGTTAAGCCTTCTACACACTGCACAATTTTAGCAATCCTATAAGCAACCAAACATTGTGTATAGTACAAAGTGCTTTTCAAAGTTGCTTGTCTACGAAAATGTAAACATTTTAAATGAATTTAAAGGTGACATATCATGAAAATCTGACTTTTCCAGGTTTGAAGTGCTATAATCAGGTCCACGGTGCATCTACCAATCAAGGAAACATGAAAAAGATTGACCCAGTAACTTAGTTTTGGTAAGGCTTTTTTTCTGCAAGCATCTGAGAAAACGAGCGAGTCTGATTTCGCTCCCTTGGTGACGTGGCAAAGGGATCTCACTATAATATTGCAGCCCCTTAATCTGTAAATTTCCATCCACAGCGCCGTCATTTTGATTTCGCAAGCGACAACTGTGTATTAGTTCTAATGCCATGGCGAAAGTTTGAGCAAAACATGCTAACTGTTCTGTCATTGGCTGCACAGACGAGCACAGAACACTATTTAGAGTCCCAGCCTCAGAGCAGACAAGAGAGCAGTGGTTTATTTATTGATTTATTTAATGTATATTTCTAATGCCACACAGATCTAAAATAAACATGCGATTTATTTCCCAGTTGTTTACCTTCACAGACATAATCGACTGTTTTTTTGTAACTCGTGTGTGTTTTTTAACGTAAACTTAGTTTAGTACTCGCATGCTGTGACCGCTGCTCTCTGTTCGTGTGCTTCAGATGTGTGCACTCAGAAAACCGTATATCAGAAGTTTAAACTCGTATGCTTTAAAAACGCATGATTTCAGCACGATAAACATGATAATCAGAACCAAAACAGAAGTTTTTAGCAGGTACGAGCTGTAATGGAGCAGCTCTATTCTGGAAAAGGAGGTGGGGAGCAGCAGCTCTTTTGCATTTAAAGAGACAGGCACGAAACACAGCGTGTTTCTGCTTCCACTCAAATAGGCATTTTCAAAATGATATAATAAAAGATCTGTGAAGTTTTTTGAGCTGAAACTTCACAGACACATTCCTTGGACACCAGAGACTTATATTACATATGTAAAAAGGGCCATAATATGTCTCCTTTAAAACCTTTCCAAATGCCCTTTCTGCTACAATTATTTAGGAATATTTTTTTTCTTTTCTAATACTTTTGATATGATTAAAGGGATATTTCCCCAAAATGAAAAATTATGTCCCTTAATTACTCACCCTCATGTCGTTATCAAACCCGAGACTTTGTTTCATCTGCGGAACACAAATTAAGAATATTTTTGATGGAATCTGAGAGCGGATCTAGACCCTTCATAGACAGCAATAACAACTGGAATGTCCCAATTCAGAGATGTAGCATGGACATCGGTAAAATAATCGATTTTAAAATAATCGAAGCGTCACGCCAGATCGGTTTCCTACGTTGTTGTGATTTGATCTGAACGAAAACAGCGTATCCGTGTGACACAGCTGACCAGTGACCATCATACGTTGTAATATTAACGACACCGCTGCAAATCCTCAGCCCAATGGTTCTACAATGTTAGACGCGGAGGAGACGATTGTTGAATAAGGAGTTGTTTTTGTTAATGGTTTTTTTCTTTTGCGCACATAAATTATTCTCGTAGCTTCGTAAAATTATGTTTGAACCCCTGATGTCACATGGATTATTGCTATGTTTCTGGACTTCGGAACATTTCAGTTGTATTGCTGTCTATGCAGGGTCAGACAGCTCTCAGATTCCATCAAAAATATCTTAATTTGTGTGTTAAGGCCCTCTTAGAGTGAATATATATATTTTGGGAGAGAAAAAGGAGACATAACAAGCCAAGCTCACATGAGCACTACCACACCCCTGAAGTCCAAGATATTTGGTAAGCACTGCTGAACCAGTAGTCGAATAGTATATGTGCTTTACTGCGTTGCAGTGCTCGGCTGTGATACGAGACATCCTGTTGACAGTATTAGCTGGAGTAGCTTGATTTGATCAGGCCTATTACAGCGATAACAACGTGATCTGGGAGCTGGGACCGGCACAGATAGTCTTCTCACCCGCATCTGCAGCTGACTGATTTAGCGCATCAGTGTACATGTCAAGACTGCTGTGTCAAGGATGTCTGGAATGAGATTAGGACATGCAACTTTTTAATTGAGAAAACTCTGGTGATGAGGCTGGCAGTTGGCTGCTGTTACAAATCTCATTCATGCTTAACAAAAGCATTTGCAGATCATCGTGATCAAAAGCAAGCCGGGCAGCCGATCTAATGCAAAAGGGTCCGTTTTAGCTAACAGGCTGATTTTGTCACAGATTACAAGACCATCAAAAATGCATTAAACGCTGCAACTGGGGAACTGTCGCTGAAAAGCAAAGAGCAAAAACGTCTCGTTTATGGATGAGCCCCTTGGTTGGCAATGCCCTCACTGTTCAGCAATAGCATCAAAGTCTCTTGGGAATCTTTCTGAAATCAATGAATAATTGCATTAGTGTCATATGTTGCATGTCAGTCTGCTCTCGTCCTTCTATATCAAGAGAAAGAATGGCAGGTCATTAAAGACAGCACTTTAGTGCATAGAGCGGGGTGAAATGCATTCAAATGTGAAAGGGATTTTATGAGAATGGCTTGAGAGACAGAAAATCACCATTTCCTCTGAATTTAATTATGCTGAATCTTAATCTTCCTGCCTCTCCACAGTTGCAGCTTTTCTGAAAATGCAAACAAAGCCGTTATGAAGTATTCAAGAACACCAGGTTGTTGCTATACATCTGAAAACAATACTTTTCTTTGCACACTAAGAAAGCATGCAGATATATTACGGGGAAAAAAACAGACTCATTTGCACTGGCAACACTATATAATGATGCGAGATATGGGACAGCCCTCAGAGGACACCCGAGTGCTTATTCCCAATAATATGACACGTGCACAAAACACTATGCATTCTTGTCAACAATTAAAGCTGTGAAGAAATTTAGACTTGTAATTTAGATACGTTTGGCAGAAAAGAGGAAAATTATGGAAATTTTCATTTTCTCTGATGCCACTTGATGGTTCAGTCATTAGTCCAATGAGAGAAACGGTTTAACCAGACCATAGATAATCCAGACCCGGAGAAGCCAGCCTGGATTCCATGCTGAGGTGCTCTTTGGGCAAAATATGTGGATTTCTTGGAGAGAAAAAGGCTATATATCCCTGTAAATAAAAGCAGGAAGATATGAAAGCATCTGTTTTTTTCTCATTATAGTTCAATGGAAGCATAATTATAGCCTTGAAATAGATCGGAAAGATTTTGGAGGTGCTGCTTGACTTCTTAGTGTCCCCCTGTGACTTAAAAATATCTTAAAACAAACAGGCACAAAATGCGGAGCTAAAGAGAGAAGATAATTATAATTGAGTCATGCTAACGTTGTAGGATTCTCACTGTGGGTAATACTGTGTATTGAAATACCGCAATGATTTATTTCCATCTATGTTCTATTTTCGATTCAAACTTGAATTATGCAGCATAACTGAGATATATAACACCTTCAAATAGCAACTCACTGCACCTCACTCAATTTCACCTGATAAGCTCTAGATAGTTCAAATCTCCTGTCAAAAGGATTTTTCCTTCTAATTAGCACTTGAGGAATCACCTGTAAAGAACAAAAAGGTGTTAATGACTGTTTCCTTTTGAACTTTCATAAACAATAAGGAGTGCATGAGTATCTTTGGATATAGGGGAATAAGCAGAATGAAAAAAGTAAATAACCAGCTTAACCAGAGTTGTTAAAATAAGCACCAAGTCTAAAAGACCTGGAAAAGCTATCCATTAGCATTTAATTTCACTCTTAAAAAAGCCTTAAATAAAACAAAATTACACTTTTGAATTGTCGTCAATGGAGAAATATGTTTTTGCAGTTAGATGGTGTAGTTGTGGCATCAACCAGGGTCTATAACAAGCCCATGCTAACCAGCCAAAACCTGAGCCCTTTGTAGACAAAGTCAGAAAATCATACAAATTCAAGGCTAACAGCAGTCTTTCATCTTAACTGGGACACATTTTAATTGTTTCATTGTTATTTATTAAGTTCCTGGCTTGGTCCTAATTAGCTAAATGCTAGCAGCAGGAAACTTGAAATTCATCTTTAGTTTGTTAACATCTTTATCAGTTCATTATTGCCCCCCTCCTCTTTAGTAGATGATGGTTTTACCCTAAAAAACAAACAACATAAATAATTAAAACATGCTTTCATTAAAGGAGCACCAAGACACCTTATTATTTTCAGAAGAATGCTGAGAGAATCCTGATGACACAGATCACACACTGCTCTCTGCTTTTTTAAAACTGGCATAGATGCTAGCCATCTCTTACTTTTCATTCTACTTGGGCCAAACATTTTGTAGTAAAAAAATAAACACACACACAACAAAACACCAGTGAGGAGAACACTTTTTACCATGTTACATCATTTACCTGGAACACAGATGACTTAGCTCAATAAACTGTTGGGTTTAGCAAGGGAGTCTTGTTGTATGTATTGTAAAACTCACCTTAACACACTGACAGCAAGACTGCATTACATCACCAGCCTGCAGCACTGCCCCCAGGGCCCAACTGTTCTGCCTGAATAAAACACCAGCCTAAAGTCCATACTCTGTGCATTCTCTCACCATATGACAAGAAATAGCTCCCACTCAAAAACACTGTATGGTCACCAACAAGCATGAACTGTCCCTTTGTGTACCACCGTGCACAATGGAATTTAAAAATCTACGATTATTATTTAAAAATGCTGATTTTATATAGATATAAAGATCTATATATGATATATATATATAAATTAGCTAATTATATCCTGACGTACTGCATTCTGAATTATATCATAAGACTATAGGCATAATACTTTTTACATTTTGCTAGTAAAAATGATCAAAACATTTTAGATTTTATTATATAAGGATGCACTGATGTATCAGCCAATAATCGTATTTGACGATAAGAGCAGAAAAATAAATCAGCTGATGATCAGGGCCGATTATTTTCTGTCAGTCAAAAGCACACCAGACAGCAACGTGCATAAATAAAATGTTTCTTGTGTTGAATTTAGGGCTGTCCAGATTAAAGCAATAACAACCCATCAATGCCTGTTGTTACGCGGGTTCTGTTTGACCCTATGAATGACCAATAGTTTAAACAAGGGATGGCAGGTCCACGTTTGTCCCTTAATTTCAAACAAATTTAAACAAAAAACTTAAATGTGGCTTGTCAGATCACTTAAGTTCAAGCGGCAGCGCCGAATGCAAGTCTCTTCCACTATAATACAAGTTATTGTGCGAAATAAACATGAATAAAACGGTATGTTGAAAGATACAGTACAACTTACCAAAATGTATTAAAAATTTAAAAAACACTAGAGGGGGCTTAATTACTGTTAATTATACATGTATGTTTGAATAAATCTGCCATGAAGACAAGTTTTTATGAAAACTACCTTATGTGCAATTGAGTTGTAAATATTTTATTTGAATGTGATTAATATATCTGAAAATAAACAGCATTTTATATAATAGTGTTGTTGTTCATTTTAACCTCTAATGTACCAAATGAGAGGGTTCCCTGTATAGTTTACAGCAGGGCTGTCCAAACTCGGTCCTGGAGGGCCGGTGTCCTGCAGAGTTTAGCTCCAACTTGCCTCAACACACCTGAATGGAAGTGTTGTATGCCTAGTAGATCTTGTTAGCTGGTTCAGGTGTGTTTAATTAGGGTTGGAGCTAAACTCTGCAGGACACCGCCCTCCAGGACCGAGTTTGGACCGCCCTGGTTTACAGCCTTATTGGGAACGTTTTGCCTTAATAAACCAAACTACTGGTATCGGCATATATCATTCTGAATAATCAAATAATCTGACTATCGGTATTAGCTCTATTATATTATATTATATTATAGTCACAAATCCTGTCTGTGGTCTTCCATCCGCTCACCACCAAAGGTCGTCTTTCCATTATATGGACTCTCACACTACACAGAATGTTACACTATATCCTGGACTACATTTCCCATGTTCCAATTCACTGATTACATTCGCACCTGCAGCCAATCGCACACACACTATAAAACCAGACACAAGCGACCATTCAGTGCCGAGTATTGTTAGCATTTATCACTGTGTTAGCAATAGCTATATTACATAGCCAATTCCCAGTCCTAGTTCTCGAGTCAAGTCTAGTCTAATCTTGTTCATTGCCTGCTTTCACCTGTGTCTTGATGCTAGCCTGTTTACCTTGTCTTGTCTGATCTCTGTCTGTCCTGGAGTCATTGCCTGCCTTGGATTACCCTTTGCATTGCCCTCTCGGACTTTTGCCTGTTAGTGCACCTCACCTGGACTATTGCCTGTTTGTGGATTACCCATTTGCCTCGACCTCTGGATTATGTTTGCCGTCGATTGACCCACGCCTGTTTTATGGATTACTCTTTCGTCCTGTCCTGCCTTGTCTTTGAATAAATCTTTGCATGTGGATCTGCACGCTTCTCGTCTCAGTCGCTCCATAACAATTGTTATGTTATGCCATGTTATATGTTATAGCAGAATAAAACCGTGAATTAATTTATACTGAAACATGAATTTCCAAATGTTCACTGGCTCAGTGTCACAAATATCCCCAATTTAAAAATTTTCTAATAACATTTTTTTAAATTTGATTTTATTATCAGCATAAAACTGTGAATTAAAAGTTGCATTAAAAAATGAATTTCAGAGTGTCACAAAAATTCTGGATTGAACAGTGACCTAGAAATACTGCATAATCTCAAATATATATTCTTAATGATACTGTGTCATCACATTTCTTATTTCATTGTATTTGAATTTTCCTAAAATGTTCTGTTTATTTTTGGAGTGGTCTCAGGCGTTTGGATTCCCCTGTATGTACGTGTGTAAGTGTTGTGCATGTTGGATGTGATTTTTCTTGTCTACCCTTTGATTATCTGCCTGTCTGTGCAACGCAATACTATAGGGACAAAATTGTTTTCCAAAGCAATTTACAATTTAGACAAAATGTCATCAGCTCTATTGGATCAAATTACAGGCATTAGTCAGCCGCCATTTTCATTCACACCTCTCATTTAGATCTCATGTCTATAATTCTCAGCATTCAAGTCAAGTCTTGACGTAATTCATTTTCTTGCCAGCGGTCTGCGAGTTCCAACACTTCCCTTGAGAAAGTCACTGATACTGACAGTGAAAGCGAAGCACAGAAGTACTGAGCAGACTGTAGATATCCACCGACCATGACAATCTGCACGCAAACTTAAGGCTTTGTCTTTTCAGACAACTTTTTGTTAGAATGTAAACATGGGCAGCATTAGGAGAGGACAAAGGCCTGGAGAGACTAAAACTCTGTTCTAAAACCTAGTAAGCTATTTACCACACACACACACACACACACACACTTTTAATTTAATGGAAGCTAATCTTCAAATTGTAAATAAAGACTGTAGCACTCAAAGTTTTAAGAGTTGAAAAGCTCATTATGAATGCCATAGTCTGTCATCAGCATCTCCTATTTCAAAACAAAGGTGAGAACGATGAGAAATATCATCAGCATTAGTAGTTGAAATGATGCAATTTTATCTAGGAGTTGAGCAGCACTGTGCCATTGGCACTATGTGAGCAGTGACTTATGGGAAATTGCATGCCTATGTGTTATTAGCACTTGTTGAGTTATTGCTTTAGATACAATCTCATAACTGTCATAGCTACCATAGCAGTGCACTCAATGAAATTGCTCCAAATCTCATATCTTTTCCTCTCTTTGTTACTCTTGACATGTTTCCTTTCTGTTGCACATCTTTCTGGCTGTCACTCTCTCTTGAATGTCCTGTGAATGCATCTCTGTTGTTGTTAAAATACTAGCACTATCTACTGTTGCTTTGTTCTATGAAATCGCACCTGACAAGTGGTGCTGGTTAAAATCCGACAACGGATCAATTTGACCCTTGGATTATACATTTTGTTTGTTCTGGTCAACAAATGAGAGAAAGATACTTATCTTACCAATTTGTCTCACTACAGGCAGGCTTCCAGAAAACTGGCAGATTTTTCTTTGCCCTGGGGACGTTTTATCCCCTTTTTGGTAAAATTGACTTTTTATTTGTGCCTTTAACCCATGTCACAAAAGTCAATGATGCATTATCACATGGAGTCAGTTGTTTATGTATGTTTCTGATTCTTAATGTTTGGGGGGAGCTTATTGTAAGAAACAATAATCAAAATGTCAACAAAGGAAATATAGCCAAAAAATAAAATTAAAATGTTTAAAACACCCAATAACACTATATATCCTGCTAAAACATGCTAAACTGATTTGCTGGTCTCAGGATGGCATTTTGGATGGTTTTAGAGAGCTTTGAGGCACATGGTTACCCAGCAAAACCATGAATCACCAGCTTAGGCTGGTTTTAGTAAGGTGTTTTTTTTCCCCAGTATGGTATTCTATAATTCTTCAATTTAACAACTTTATTATAAACAACATGTTCTAGATTCTCAGTTAATTACATCCTTTGACATCACATCATGATCAAACATAACAAATTGGATAATTTATGGTTCCCCTTCAGGAACTCGAGCTGCGTCGAAACACTTTGGGAACGCCCTTGCGTGACCGCGTTCTGAAGCACGTGTCAAATCCGTCCAATGGAGCAGCGAGACGTCACGAGCAGGGTGACGTAAGCACCAGAAAGCATAAAAGCACATCCGGCCGGGCGCAAACCAGCTTCTGCTCTTCAGTAGCGCTCTGTGTATGTGTCTGTCTATTTACTGTTTTCTGTCCGCACAAGCATATATAAAAAACGATCATGAAAATGTCTATGGCGAGCGAACGGCATTACAAACGCTGTGTTTCTCCCTGCCCACGATATCTGGCGGCGGGGCATACACACGATTTGTGTGTTGTTTGTTTGGGAGCGGAGCATGCACGGTCAGCTTTCGAGCAGCTGATTGTCATCACTGCGAGCTCTCGCTGCGCACGCTCCGCTCTCGCCTGGCTGCGTTTGATGACAGCGTCCAGGCTCGCGATCCCGCTGTTTGCCGAGGCACAGTGCCAGGCCTGTTTTCGTGGGATCCGCGTGTTGAATTAGCGGAGAGATCCGAGAACGGGCTCGTCTTTTCTCGGTCCTCACCCGTACGACTCCCTCGGCTCCTTCTTCCTACGGCTCCCCCCCCCCCGCGAGAGAGAAAGAGCCAGACGCTTCATCTATCTTCCTCCGAGGAGGTGGATGTGACGAGTGTCGAGACAGAGGAGACTGTGGACTCGCCACCACAGTCCCTCGCGTATGAGGTGTGATTCGTGATTATGGGGTGTGTTTCGCGCCAAAATAAAATATTGTTTGGCCAGCCTAGAAACAGGATGCTCGTCCTAAAAATAATTAGACGAGCATTTTCTGAATCCAGATCACAGCCTTCACGACGGGGGCCTTCCATTTTCCCCGATCTCCATGCTGAGTGCAATCGTGGGAGAAACCGTACTCACCCGTATGACAGCCCCCCAGTCTCGAATTATTCCCAGAACATCGTTGCGAATGATAAGGTATATGGGCGTGCCAGTGGTGGAGCAGACGCTTTCGAGCTATCTCTCCCCATCCTCAGCATCGTCCCTGAAGGCCCCGAAGCTTCCCACCAGGCCCGTTAGGCTTACATCGAGTCTGGTTGGGAAAGCTTATACGGCGGTAGGTCAGGCTGGCGCATGTTTGCACACCATGGCGGTGTTACAAGCATACCAGGCTGACCTGCTCAGGGGTGGGGCTGCTGAGCGAGCAGCAGCCCAAGTCATAAAGCTCCTCATATCGCCAGTCTCAAAAACAGAGCATTGCAACCCGCACCCCTCCACAGAAAGATCGGGGGTCGGGGCGACGCTCTCAATCAGGGTCTTCTAGACCGAAAACGGATCTACGGACCATTATCTTGTCTAAGAGGACCTCGGCTAAATGGTCCTACCATTGTCAGGTCCCTGAGGGCAGCCCACCTGGCGAGGAAAGGATAACACCTCAGTATACGGTGCCCAATCCTCCTCAGTGCCCTCACAGAGGCTTATTGATACCCCTGCCACCCTCGGTGCTTCAGGGCTCAGTGAGCTCCGACGAGCGAAAATCCCAGCTGCCGCCCGGCAACGGTATGGCACGGGAGAGCTCGCCCCCTCAAGTGAGGGTGCTACAGCAGTCAGGTCGGTTGTTCCTTCAGTGCCCTCATGGAGGTTCATTTATACTCCTGCCACCTCGGTGCTTCAGGGCTCTGTGAGCTCCGACGAGCGAAAATCCCAACTGCCACCCGGCAACTGTACGTCACGGGAGAGCTCGCCCCCTCAATTGCGGGTGCTACAGCAGTCGGGTCGGTTGTTCCCTCAGTGCCCTCATGGAGGTTCATTGGTACCCCTGCCACCTCGGTGCTTCAGGTCTCAGTGAGCTCCGATGAGCGAAATTGCCAGCTGCCGCCCGGCAATGGTACAGCACTGGAGATCTCGCCCCCTCAAGTGAGGGTGCTACTGCAGTCAGGTCGGTCGTTCCCTGCCGGTCATCCGCTTCGGGTCACCGAACTGGCTCCTCTAATAATACCAGACCCCAGCCTCGAGAGGCTGGTTCCCTTAGTAGATTGTCGGTGCGTGAACTTCTACCAATATCTCAAAATGGGTCCTGCATATTGTAGAGAAAGGTTACATAATCCAGTTCGGTTCTCGTCCGCCTCAACGGGGGTCATCCCCACACTAGTGGGCCCATCAGGCTCTGGTAATGGAACAAGAAGTAGATACTCTCTTGAAGAAGGGGGCCATAGAACGTGTTCCTCTTCTCTCTCGAGAGAGTGTCCGGGTTCTACAGCTGTTATTTCATCGTTCCGAAGAAGGATGGGGGTGTGCGACCTCGGTGCCTCAGGGCTCAGTGGGCTCCGACGAGTGAAATTCCCAGCTGCCGCCCGGCAACGGTACGCACGGGAGAGCTCGCCCCCTTTCCCCAAAGGCCTATGGTGCTACAGCAGTCAGTTCGGTTGTTCCTTCAGTGCCCTCATGGAGGTTCATTGATATCCCTGCCACCTCTGTGCTTCAGGGCTCAGTGAGCTCCAGCGAGTGAAATTCCCAGCTGCCGCCCGTTAACGGTACGGCACGGGAGAGCTCGCCGCCTCAAGTAAGGGTGCTACAGCAGTCAGGTCAGACGTTCCCTGTCGGTCATCCGCTTCAGGGCACCAAACTGGCTACTCTAATAATACCAGACGCCAGCCTCGAGAGGCTTGTTCCCTTAGTAGATTTTCTGGTAGCATGGAAACTTCTACCAAATATCTCAAAATGGTCCTCGCAGATGTGGTAGAGGTTACAGAATCCAGTTTCGGTTCGTCGTCCGCCTCGTTTCAACGAGAAAAAAAAAAAAAAAAAGGGTAAAAGAAGAACGGTCATCCCCACACTAGTGGGCCCCGAGCAGGCTCTGGTAATGGAACAAGAAGTAGATACTCTCTTGAGGAAGGGGGCCATAGAACGTGTTCCTCCTCTCGAGAGAGAGCGTCCGGGTTCTACAGCCTTTACTTCATCATTCCGAAGAAGGATGGAGGGTTGCGTCCCATTTTAGATCTACGTCTCCTGGGGGGGAAACCTCGCTCTCAACTTCTTCGGTTCAATATGCTCACTATCAAGCAGATAGTATCTCAAATCCATTCCGAGGACTGGTTTGTTACGATAGATCTCACAGACGCTTATTTCCATGTTTCCATCCTCCCTCAACACTGGAAGTTCCTGAGGTTTGCTTTCGGGGGCGAAGCATACCAATATAGAGTTCTTCCCTTCGGCCTGTCACTCTCACCCCACACTTTCACAAAGTGTGTGGATGCTGCTCTGGCTCCACTGCGACTCCAGGTCATCCGCATACTCAACTACATCGACGGTTGGTTGATATTAGCTCAGTCAGAGCGGATGGCGGTTCAACATCGAGATGTTGTTCTCTCTCACATGAGAGAGTTGGGGTTAAGACTAACGCCAAGAAGAGTGTGTTCTTTCTCCACTAAAGAGAACCACTTATTTAGGCGTGGTGTGGGACTCAACCTCGATGCAGGCACGTCTGTCTCCTGCTCGAATCGAGTCATTCCTCACGACAGTCACGAGGGTAAGAGAAGGCCAGTCACTCACTGTCAAACAGTTTCTGAGGCTGTTGGGCCTGATGGCAGCGGCGTCCAACGTGATACCTTTTGGCCTGCTGTACATGAGACCCTTGCAGTGGTGGCTCAGAACCAAAGGATTTTCCCCCGAGGGGGAATCCGCTTTGCATGATCAAGGTCACGCGGCGATGCTTACGTGCCTTAGACATGTGGAAGAAACGTTGGTTCCTAGTTCAAGGCCCGACGTTAGGGGCTCCTTTTCGTCTCGTAAGGCTAACGACGGATGCCTCTCTCTTGGGCTGGGGAGCGGTCATGAGTGGCGCTCTGCCCAGGGTCTGTGGGAAGGCCATCATCAGGCCATTTTGGCACATCGACTGCCTGGAAATGCTGGCCGTGTTTTGAGCTCTTACACACTTCCTTCCAGACCTAAGGGGCATCATGTGTTTGTCCGCACAGACAACACATCGGTGTTCTCCTACATCTCGCGGAGTTGTGGAAGCTGTTGGCATGGCCCCTGAGGGGGCACAGCTCCTAGCATCTGGTCTCTCAACTGAGGTTGTTGAGACTATACTCCAGTCCAGAGCTCCCGCCACTAGGAAACAGTATGCCTTGAAGTGGAAACTTTTCGCTTCATGGTGCGGACAGTGACTGCAGGACCCAGTCAACTGCCCAATTGGTACAGTTCTGGAGTTTCTGCAGGAGCGATTCTCCGCAGGGTTATCTCCCTCCACTCTGAAGGTATACGTGGCGGCCTTAGCTGCTTACCACGCCCTTCTGGGTGGTCAATCATTGGGAAAACACCCACTTATCACTCGTTTCCTCCATGACACCCTGAGGCTGAGGCCGGTACAGCACACCAAGGGGCCCATAGTACTTCAGGCATTCTGTCCTCCTCCGTACCAGGAAGTAGGCCAAGAAAGGCGTAATGTGCTCTGTCCAGTTCGAGCACTGGACGTTTACGCACACTGAGCTGCCCGTGGCGTTATGCAGATCAGCTTTTTGTTTGTTTTGGTCCGCCAAAGAAGGGAATTCCGGCGACCAAGCAGACTATGAGTAGGTGGGTTGTCGAGGCCATCTCACTAGCCTAAGATTCCTCTGGCCTCCCATCTCCTATGGGTGTCAGAGTGCACTCGACCAGGAGTATGGCGGCCTCCTAGGCTTTCAGCTTGGGTGTGGCCTTGCATGACATTTGTGCTGTGGCGGGCTGGTCCTCTTCGCACACTTTTGTCCGCTTTTACAACCTAGACCTGTCTTCTACCCCAGGTTCCCAAGTTCTCCCTTCGTGATGTGCTCATAGGATACACACACACAGGCAGGGACTTGGTAGTATGTCGCAGTGGGTATTCTCGTTCCCAAAGTGTTTCGATGCAGCTCGAGTTCCTGAATGGGAACGTCTCTAGGTTACGTATGTAACCATGTTTCCCCCGAAGGGAACGAGACGCTGCGTCTCCCTGCCATACTCCCTGCATCCCTGCAGGCGCTACTTCATCGAAGCTGGGTGGCGCCCGGCCGGATGCGCTTTTATGCTTTCTGGTGCTTACGTCACCCTGCTCGTGACGTCTCGCTGGTCCATTGGACGGATTTGACACGTGCTTCAGAACGCGGTCACGCAAGGGCGTTCCCAAAGTGTTTCGACGCAGCGTCTCGTTCCCTCGGGGAACCATGGTTACATACGTAACCTAGAGACGTTTTATGTTCTATAGAATAAACCGGTAGAATAAGGTTATGTCCTCAATTATACTGTATTTTCTTTTAAACAACTTAACACTGTTATTCAGAGTGGATGCATTAAATTTATCTTTTCTTCTTCTTCTTTTGGATCTTTCTATTCATCACAGAATGCTGAAAATCATAGTTTTGCTGTTTCAACAAAAATATAAATCAGCAAACTGCTTGTTAATAATTAAAAATTATAATATTGAACATTGTTAATAACAGGAAATGTTTCTTCAGCATTAAATCTATGAGAATGATTTCTGAAGAATCACGTGACACTGAAGACTGGAATAATGATGCTGAAAATTCAGCTTTGCCATCACAGGTATAAACTACATGTTTCATATATATTAAGATGCAAAGCAGTCGTTTTAAATAGTAATAATATTTCACAATATTACTAGTTCAGAAACATTAAAAAAAGGAAATGCTGTGATATACCAATTCAGAGACCTTCTGCTGAACCTTTATGGATCCCCTTAGTGTTCATGGACTGCCAGCTTAAAACCTGGCTCTAGAGGAGAGGCTTAGTTTTGAGTTAGATGTCCAATGGAAAATAGAAAAATAAATAAAAGATCAAATTTATGCCTCTTTTCTTTAAAATTGTCTAAAGTATGTTGTCTAAGCTTTAGGGATTATCCATAACTATCCTTTATACATCAGCTGAATCATAAGATGGAGATGTGAGTGAACATCAAAGATGAGGAACATAAAATATATAAATGCTCCAGATGGGAACAGCACCAGGAGTGCAATCTCAGCACAATGCTTTTCTCTGCAACATTCCAGCCTTATCCATCACCTCCATCGACATAAATCACAAGCTCTTTCTTGCATGTATTTAACTGGGAAACAGTCAAATCTATAGATTAAAACACACTTAAAAGCCAACAGGCCTGTGATCCCAGTAATTCTTCAGTTTCTACAACACACTGCCCAACTGATTACAACAATGTTATCAAGACCATTATCTATAATAAAATCTGCTCACACATCAACATAAAATGGCATACTATGCTATACCAGGGATAACATGGTTCTAACTTGGTCTGTCCTAAAGGCAAACAGAAGGGGGGAGGGGGGGGGGGGGGGGGGGGGGGGGGGGGGGGGGGAATGATAACAATGTGACTTAAGCCACGACTGGTCACAAGAGACGGACAGATTGAGGAAGGCAAGCAAGTTGTGTAAGATTAGAAGTGAAATGAACAGCCCTTGGAAGGATGAATTATAACAAAGATAGAGGCTTTGAGTGGTTAGGGAGGAAGTGTGTGTGTGTGTGTGTGTGTGGTGGGGGGGAGGTGTCACTTGCCCCCGTTATGGAAAGATAAAACAGAGAGGAGAGGAGAAGGGTTTTATCCCACTGCTGTACACTGCTGCCACTGCTACCTTTTGAGTGGAGTGTGAGGCTGAGAGTGACCCATCTTTACAAAATCTGCTGCTTAAACACTTAAAGGGGCACTCAGTCATATTTTCCTCATTAAAAAGGGTTTAAACAAAGATTAATAGCCCTTTAGACAAATATGATTAAAATAACTTATATATAATATACTCACAAAATCAGCTTTACAAAATGCACATATACCAAAAAAAGCATAGTTTTCATGTTGCTTGTTATTGTTGTACATTTTCTTATGCAGTTTGAATTTTTTTGTTCACATTTCACATTTTGTGCATTTTATTTTTTAATCATTTAAGATGTTTTTTTTTCAATATAATAATACTTTTATGAAAATACACTTACCAAAACATAACATTATAAACAAAATTCATAATATAAAATATTGAGAGAAGATTCAAAAAATACATAAACTACAAAACTGTATGCATTTTAAAGATGTTTAAGCTTTTTTTGTTTAAATCTTGTTGATATATTTTATCGAACACAAAAATATATGCAAAAATGGATTAAAAACATATAAACAAATTGCATATTACATTTTGTATTTTGGAGTTTAAATATAAATGTTGTACATTTAGTAAAGTAAAAATTTTTGTTTATACATTTTAAGAACAACAGAAATACATGAACATAACAAAATGAATTATCAAGTGCCAAACAATATAACAAAAAAATAAAATAAAATCTTAATACACAACATAATAACAGTCGAGTCAACAGTATAGTCCAGAGAGATGGTATGGATCAGCATGCTTGCAACTTACTAGTCCAAATAGAACAAGAGTGCAAACAGTCCAAACAAGCAGTTCCTGCTGGAGCAAACTGCTACAAAAAGGGGGAAAAAAGGTAAACAACACCACAGATACTTCATGAATCAACAGCTACAGGTGCACGTCCAAGATGATTGGAAGCAAACAAGGAAAAAAAAAAAAACACCAACAAAAAACAAAATAAAGCAAAACAATTGTTCAATATGCAACCAGACATAGCCAAACTCTTTGCTGAGGACATATAAAAGCCAAAACAAACACAGACAAAGCCATTTGTCTGGGTTCAACGCCCTGCTCAACATGCCATAATTGTTTGTATCCAATCGTGCTTTTAAAATATTATAGAAAGCTTTTTTAGTGATGGCATGAATGTGTTTTTTTTTTTTCATTATCGGCTGCATGACTAACATCATCACAGAAAGTGATGGGTAGAATTAAATTTGCTCCAAGCCCACGGGGACAGCGCTGCCCTCGCCTCTCCAGATGCCTTTGAGCTCGGCGGACTCAGAGGTCAGCGTCTCATTTTACACCGACAAAAATCTATTACAAAACCCATCTTTCTGCACAAAGAGTTATACCCAGGAGAAGAGGGAGGTTTCTTTAATTGTTTCTCCTCTGCCACACAGCTGACCCAAATAGCTGTGGTCCGTACCGTAAAGATAAGCGCAGGACAAGAAGCAGTGGCCATTGATCTAGCTCAAAACTTCAGGCCACTGGAGGATGAAGAGTCAGAAAGGGCAAGGGAGAGACGCTTCATTTCGACAGTAATGACCATGTTCCACGATTGATTAACAGCTGTCAAAATCACTTAGAGTTAACACAATTTGCTGCAGATAATAAAAAACAGCTATCCCCACATGACCACAAATTTGTTAAAGTGATGTTAAACTTTTTTTGTAGGCTGACAGGCTGTTTTAGTTTTTTTTTGGAAGCCCATTTAAAGAAATAGTTCACCCAAAAATAAAAATGTACTGAAAATGTAATTTTACGAGTTTATTTCTTCATCTGAACAGATTTGGAAAAATGCTGCCCACCAAAGGAAAAAAGTCACTTGCTCACCAAAGGATCCTCTGCAGTGAATGGGTGCCGTCAGAATGAAAGTCCAAACTGCTGATGAAAACATCACAGTAATCCAGAAGTAATCCACACGACTCCTGTCCATCAATTTATGTCTTGTGAAGCAAAACGTTTTTGTAATAAACAAATCCATCAAGGCATTTTAAATTTAAACCTTTGCTTCTGGCCAAAATACCAGTCCATAATCCATAATAACGTGGAAAAAGTCTTCTGTTGTTCTCTCACATCAAAATCCACTGAAGTACTTGTTTACAACTGTTTTGATCTGTTTTCACTTGTAAACAGTGTTTGATCTGTGCATATTTCTCTCCTGACTCAGACAAAACATTTTCACTAGAGAAAGCGATATTATGAATAGAGGACTCAAACTTCGGAAGAATGGTTTTGAAGTTAAAAATGTGTTGATGAATTTTATTGTTATAAACAATTTATACTTTTCACGTAACAAGATATTAACTGATCAGCTGTTTAGACTCTCATTCTGACACCCATTCACTACAGAGGATTCACTGGTGAGTAAGTGATTTAATGATATTTTTTCTCTAAATCTGTTCTACACTCATCTTGGATGGCATGATGGTGAGAACATTTTCAGCTTTCTTGTTTTTTTCCCCCATTTCTGGACAAACTATTCCTTGAAATGTGCCACATTTTCTCCACTTAATGTGGCCTGTTCCTTTGCCTAAATGGAGGTCTACCCTCATGCTGTAGTTTCCCTACCTATCAACATGCTGTTTCCTGCTGGCATCTGTTGGAAAAATGTGTTTCAGAGCACAGTGTGGTGCCCATGTAAACCCCTTTCTAAAATCAACTCAGGGTGCACTTCTCTGGCACAATCAGCACTCTCCAAGCTGTTGCCTCTTTCAAATGGCAAAGGCCACATCGCCGAACCTTTCAGACATACATCAAGTCCAACCAGTGTTGTTCTTTGTGTTTTAAATAAGAAGAATAGAAATTCTTACAGAGGGTTTGAAAAAATATCTAGATGGCAGCTTTACAATGGATGAACATTTGATTCTTCTCAACAAAGACACAGGCGCTGTCTCTCCCGGACGTGCTTTCCAATGAGAAAACTTTCTCCCTAAACTGCAGTGTGACAAAGCAACAAAAAAAAAAAACACTCGGGGTGAATTTTTTTGAAAACTTCTCCGTCTTTTTCCCATATTCCTGAAGAAAATATGCTTTTGGCAGGGGGCTATGACAAAATCAGCCCGAGAATGTAAATCTCATTCCCATTCTAATGCAAATGTCACAATCAGCCTTTGATCCACTCCTAATCGCTCAGTAAACACGGCCTTGTTTGATCATTCTGTGATAGCAAGATGGATTTAGAAAATCTGTTTTGAGACCAATGATGCTCGCTATGTCATAAAAAAGCATTATTACTTACAGCAGAGGAGTTTTTACAAGTGTCCTACAGAGGTTTTACTGCCTTTATGCCTCTTGGATCTAGTAACTGATGTATAATGACAGACAATAAAACTACACTAAAACTACACAGATTCAAAATCCCTGGCTTTAGCAAACCAGCTACTATTCAACTTTTGAAAATATACAATGGGGTACAATTTAGGAGAAAATATTACTGTGAAAATTACTGATAATGTTAATGTTATGTAATGTACTGTTAATAATGAATTTTTCTTGAGCACCAAATCAACACATCACACTGATTTCTGAAAATATTGTGACACTTAAAGACTGGAGTAAAATTCAAGATGAAAATTCAGCTTTGCCATCACAAGAATACATTACATTTTAAAATTAAATAAATTAGAAAACTGTCAGGATCATGGACCTGTTTTTTTATGTTTTGCCCCTGTTTCTGTTCCTGTGTTGCATTTTTTGGTCATGTTCCTGTCCTCGTTTTGTTAATTAGTCATTCTGTGCACCTGTGTTAAGTAATCATCCCTTGTATTTAAGTTCCTGTTTGTTCAGTCTTTCTTTGTCGGGTCTACTCGTTGTGAACGTCTTCCTTGTGCTCTGTGACTCCTTGTTGGATTATTAAAGACTCTCGTTTTGTGAAATATCCACGTCTCCTCATTTCCTCGTTCCCGTGCTCCAGCGTATTGTGACAGAAGACCCAACCGAATACAGTTACCTCCGTGTGTTCCCTCCGTTTTTGTTTCCGTTTTTTTTCCTCAGTGTTTTTTGTTTCAGGTTTTTTTCCTCGGTGTTTTTTGTTTTTGTTGTCGTTGTTTCTATGGATCCCCTCTCCCTTCCAGAATACCTCCTCCTCCTGCTGGAGCAGGGGGAGAGATCCGTCGAGGGCCATACCAGACTGTTCCTGGTCATCGCTGCTCTAACCAGCTACCCGGACGACGTGCTCTGTTCATTCTACGACGCCAGTTTGAACATCTCGTGCAGAGTGCTGTCGTCCAAAGATGGTCCTCGAGAGGATTTCAGCGCGTTTGTGGAGTGGACACTTGAGCGAGGATACACAGGTGTATGATGCGCGGAGTGCATGCCCGAGCCCACCACTGACGGAGAGCCGGAGCCTGCCGCAACTGACGAGCCATCGGCGCATGGAGCGACAGTGTTGAGGATGGCTGCGGAGCCGTAGCTGCAAATTGAACAGCAAGGGTGTGTGAGCCGGCAACAACACCCGCCACGAGGGAGAAAGCCACGGACGGTGTGAGCGCGGAGAGGAGATCCGCCCCCTGCACCGCAGCTGAGGATGAGCTGTTAGGGCGCTGGTGACTGTGCCACACCAAAGCGGAGAGGGCTACGTTCTAATGTTCGGCCTGAAAGCACGGGGATCCACATGCCCGCCCCTCCCACCCACTCTGCTCTCCTCCTTCCGCTGTGTTCTGGAAGCCCACCATCTATGCGGTGCGAGCTACGTGGGACTGCATTCCTACAGACGTTGCCGTGGGTGGAGTTTCCCTTGCTCCGCCTCCATGCATCTAAGCCCGGACTCCGCCTCGGCCCCAAAGGACCCATAGGTCCCTCCATGGTCCTAGCTCTCTCCGCCGCGGCCTGGCAGTCCCCTAGCTCCACCGGGCTCCCTTGCCCTCAGGCTTCGGCCTTGGACTGCCGGTGACTATCTGCGCTCGGGACTCCATTCCTCTGGCTTCTCCTCATCCCTTGTCCCTCCGGCTCCTTCATCCCCTCGGCTACTCCTGAGTCCTTTCTTACACGTTTACTTTGTATACTCAAAATTTGTTAGGAGTTTGAGACACATTTTAAAAAGTCATACTATTTTTAACTTGTCAGCCTGCTAAATAAAGGACCACTAAAATACACACCACTAAAAATAACCAAATTAAAAATAAATAAATAAATGTAAAAATAAATAAATAAATAAAAAAGATGACAAAATTCAAAGCTTGTCTAACACTATCATTATTTACCAAATTGTAGCTTTGTTGAATGTGTACACAGTATTCTATTAGCATACTGTATTGTACTGATGTAATGAAAACAGTCAATGCATGATGAAATGCAGCACCTCTCAATAAATGCATGTTGTTCCGCTTTTGCCCACAAAACTCAAGACATTCTGGAATCATCAGATGCAATTTTCTTTGGAAAAACAACTCTGACATTGACAGGATGATCAGCAATTTACATCTAAACCCATATACATTTAATAGCACAAAGCTTCTGAGAGGAACATTAAACAATCCTAGCTCGAAATCCAACTCAAATTATTGTAGCAAACTCTGGTTTGTTTGAGTTTTTAATTAATATCTTTATTTTCACACCATCTATTCGACAAAAAGCACAGTACATTTAATGAACAAAGGTAGAGGGCCTTTAAAAAACAAATTGAGAAGAAATTTTAGAGTTTTATTTTTTCCATTTCAGAGATAACACTATCTCAGTGGCAGTGATTTTTGAAGCCAAATCGGTCTTTTAGGGGCTCATTAGACAGAAACATTACATTTAGAGCATCATTTGCGCTGGAGAGTTTTCTTGTGTGAATTTACACTACATATAAAGAAGTAAGCATCTATGCTCTTTATTTTTTCATCTGAATATTGATTTAAAGCCACATTCAGAGCCACATTCAGCGTAAATATCAGAGGCCATCAAACAATTACGTGGACCATTTGTTTGATTATCATTATATGCCGTATTACCCTCATAAGCCTGAGTTACTTGGCAATAATTTGCAACTTGTGCAACATCCAGAGTATTAAACCCTTGTTAACGGAGGAATACCGCATGTTTCCTGTCATTTCATAGGTCATCTCACCTCAGTGTCTTAATCTGAGGCTTTAATGAAAACGAAAACCCTAATAATCACATTGTTTTCACAGCCTTCACCTCAGACAGCCTACACAGCATAAAGAAAACCGCCTTCAGAAAGCAATCTAGATTCTTTAGAGTCATGGGAGGGTAAAAATATCCAGAAACAATATTTTTAGCTCCGCCGTGCAACTCTCGGAGACTAAAGAGCTTTTTTTTCCCACTGAGGAGCAAATTTGCATGACACAATTACACAAGGGCTTCTGAAATAGCAGAAAGAGCGGCACGTGGGAGCCCCACAGGAGTGCACCAAGTACACAAAGTGAGAACACACAGACTCCATCCAACACTTCTGTTACTATAGCAACCAAGTGCAGGAATCCTCAATCCAGGAATCGGAATGCGGTGCCTCTCAGGTTTAATGTTAAGAAATAGTTTTGTTATTCAGTCTGAGATCACCACCTCAGGGTCAAAAGGTCCTCTGCAGTTGACAGTACATATAGCGCTAACAAACAAACAGGAGCTGCTGAGGTAACGTTCTGTTATGGTGGTCCGAAAGACAGGCGTGTTAATCTGCACACTCCTCCACTCCTTAAAGCTGCATTATCTTGCCAAGAGCAAAGTAATTTGCATACTGTAATGGTGTGCTTCAGTGTCAATAGTGGTAATGGGATTTGCGGAGACGTGGGCTACAAACTAAGCCGGGAAACAACCAAAGTGTCCGGAATATTAGAGCTGAGTGGGAGCCAGAACTCTGAGGATGTCAACATGAGAGTTAAAGGTTGACCTTACTTTGGAGAACAAAAATGAGCTTTCTGAGATGTTGCATGAAGATATCCATAGCTTTTCAGTGAAGGCTCACCTTGAAAATGCATTATGTTGATGACTCTGTAATATCAGACAGTTTTCAACCACTATGTCTTTAAAGCCTGTTACTTATTGAAACAACACTACAGGTCAAAGGTTTGGAATAATGAAGTTTTAGAAAAACGTCTCTTATACGTACCAAGGCTTCATTTATTTGATTGAAAATACAGTTAAAAAAGTAATATTGTGAAATATTATTACATTTTAACAGATTTTTTGTATTATGTTTTAAAATGAAATGTATTCCTGTGATGGCATGTTGAAACAGTTTTTGCTACTTAATATTTTATATTATATGAAATATATTACATAATACCAAACGAATATATAAAACTATCATTATATTTTATTAGGGCTGTCACTCGATAAAATCACGATAATCACATCCAAAACAAAAGTTTGGTTTACTAATATATGTGTGTACACTGGTTGATTTAGTATGTATATGTAAATACAAAAACATGAACGTTAGATTTAAGAGAAAACAGGATAGTTATATAGTAAAATATATTATATTTAATATAACATAAAGAATATAGGTAAATACATGTAAAATTTTCAAAATATATACGGGTGTGCGGTATTTCTATCTAATAATAAAGATACACAGTACACATTTATTATGTAACATAAAAACTTTATTTTGATGCGAGTAATCACAGATAATCGGTTGAAAGCACACACCACAACCCTACACACACATCTATATATATAGATACATAGTCTCATCTATATAACTAATGTGTGTGTGTATGAGTTATATTTAATATTAATATAGGACTGTACATGTATGTGTGTTTATTATATATACATAAATATACACAGAGATTTAACTTGTAATAATATTTCCTACTTATAATATTTTTAATAAATGTAATAATATTTTTGCTGCTGTATATTTAACCAATTAAATTCGGTCTTGATGAGCAGACTTCAAGTGACTTCAAATATTATAAAATAATTTTTTTAACTGGTAGTGCATATTGAGAAGAAAATGCATACATAGCCTCTTGAATCTGCCCGTCCTATCCCAGGAAACTTTTCAGTGTCTTATAAAAACACAAGGCATTAATCTGCATGTGTCCTGAGGCCAAATGGGTGTTAAACACCCTCTATCGGGAGCACACCGCAGCCCAGCATGTGTAAACCTGCACTTTAGTACAGAGTAATATGCAAGAGAGGGTTAATCTGGTGAGATCATAGGTAATTCAGAGTGGCACTCAACAGGCAGTCAGGCGGAAACTCTGCGTTAACAGCCGTCACTGTGGAGCTGCCCGGTGGGACGGGGCCGAGGGTATCGCTTCATTAGAATGACATAATCAGTACAAGCACAACGTGAGATGAACTGCCAGACGTTTCATTGAGGAAAATTCTCCATGGGCCTTCCCAGGATTCCAAGCTCTCGCCCAGCTCCATGGGTGTAATATAAAATAGCTTCAAAGTGATTTCTATCTCTATTTTTAGCATCACCCATGGTGCATCATCAAGGCATCAGAGGTTTATTTGTAGTTTTATGAAAGCCCAATCCAATGGTCTGGGGAACAGGGACATACGTGTCTTAATTAAAGCCTTTTTTGCAATATTGCACTTACTCTGGATGCTTTTATGCATTTGGATTACTATTTACATTAACTATTTAACTTCTAAAGATATAGCGAGTGTGGTAGGTGGGCTCCTTGACTTTCTAAGTCTGTGCTGACATTATAAACCTGAGGGAATCTATAAAAAAAAGGAATTCTGCTAACATCACACAGCACTTGAACCCATTAACACACTGTAACACTAAAGTACAATTTAAAAGAGAACTGCTCTCAATTTGTCCAAATTTTTAACAAATTTTGCTTGGTTCCAAAAAAAAAAGACTGAACATCTTCCTGTATACGCATTACAATGGTACTTTTGCAAATAAATAAATACATGGATATGAAATACTGATTTATTGCATTATTTTACTTGCAAATAAGCTTAACGCTACTGCAAAGAAAAATACCCCATTAAAATGTAAAAGCATATTGCGTAGTAACAAGACCAACTCTAAAGCAATATTAAAATACCAGCCTATGTATTATTCATCTGCAATCATATTTACTTATCCTTTTCTATTTTAAAGATTCTGTTTTCTGTTCTATTTTCTATTCTCTAATTTAAAACCACCCAAAAATGAAAATTCTGTCATTATTTACTCACCCTCAAGTTGTTCCAAACCGTATGATTGGTTTCAAGCTGTTGAAAACAACGAAGATATCTGAAATACGTGGTAACCAAACAGTGATGGTAGCCATTGACTTACATCGTACTTTTATTCATATTATAGAAGTCAATGGCTACCATCAACTGTTTAGTAAATAGTTATAAATAGTATATAAATTACCCGAATGAGTGGCAATTATCAGTGCTATTTTAGCATTAATTATGGTCTTTACTATTATAGTATTTATTAATTTTAATCTAAGGTTTCCTTTTTTTACTTGTATATATGATATATTTATACATATAATTTCTATGATATAAGCAAATATATTTCATATATAAACATAACATATTTTCTTAAATATATACATGCATGTATGTGTATTTATGTAGATAATGCTATATATATATATTATATATATATTGTAGGGTTTTCATATACAGGACACGGAGATGCCACTGGATTACCATCATGAGGCTTTGAATTAATCTAATCAAGAGATACCACAGAGACCTTTTGTACCAGAGCTGAAAAAGCCTTTTGACGACATATGGATGCCTCGTGATCGTGGATGCATAGAATTAGTATATCCAGCCGGAAAAGGATGAGTGAATTAACTGATGCCCTCAGGCCAGCACAGGATGTACAGCGTGACGCCACATGACGATCCCATGATTTTCGACCACCAGCTTCCCGCATGACCAAAAATCTTACTTCCTTTGCATTCCAAAGAAACAGAATCTACACAGACAATTCAGAAGACAATCATTAAAAAAATCATTGAAAGTATTGGAGTAACTATATTCACAAATAATATGTTTTATGTCTTAATGTGTGTGATGTGTTATTGAAACCACAATATCTTAATCGTTGCTTTATAACTTTTCTTTTAGTGATTATGATTACTGTGTATGCAAAATACCTGTTGCTTGAGCTTGAATGAAAGCTTGTTTTATTCGCCGAACATTGGTTGTAAGGAAAATGATATTCAGCATCATTCTCTGGTGATAATACTTTTATCAGAAGATATTTAAAACTTGCAGAAATACTCTCCACCAAGAGCAGGCAACCATGCCACCATCTGATTGGACAAGCGAACTGTGGGCTGGACAAAAGTCAGCCTGCTTAAAAATAGACACCAAACCTCTGGCTTAGGTGTCTCTGCTGGGCTCGCACTTACTCAAAACAACGCTTTCACCTTGGTGACGCGACCAAAGAGCCCCGCCATACCACAGCATAGCAAGACCTCCAGAACGCAGACCCATTTCCAGTTAGACTCGCGAGTCTTCAGAGAACTTGAAAGTCTTAACACGCAGAATTTAGCATGGAACGCTGAAGCCTCTTCAGTAAACGGCAACCAAGTACTCCAAGAGGGGGTTTCCCAAAAGGACGTCACTATACGTCATTTCCGACGTCAAAGCAACAGACCAATCACGAAGGAATTCCCCTCAACAGACCTCAAGGAAAAGTTCGCTACAGGCGACGAATCACCTCCGCTTCAGCTGTCAAGCCAAAGAATCGCTTAAGTAACGAACAATCTTCCACTCAGCTGGAAATGGTGTAGATTATAGTTAAGCAGTAAAATAAGACCGATTCTCTGCCTTGGTGTTCCCTAGGCTGAATTTAAAGATCCATCGTTTAACGAGTTAGGACTTTGAAACTGACATGCACTCGTCACTCATTCCTTGAATCTTGTGTGGATGGTAGTTTTAGTTAGGGTTTTATGTAATCGAGATTAGCCAATAAAATTCATGTTTCATACATACAGAAGAATGTCTTGGCTCAGATAATTTCAAGGTTAAACCTACGCCAAAACGATCCTTGCTTGCTACCTTAACTCGTAGCCTACTTATAATAATTACCTCTGTTAAGAGCGTACAAATAATTTCATTGTGTGGACCGTGGCCAGGAAAACACATATTAAATTTGTTGAAAGATACCAAGAATCACTGGCTAGCTGGACGACCTTGATTTGAAGTAAAACTAACAAATTTGGAATGGTTTAATCAGGTGGACTTGGGACATTCAGACCCGAGTTCTAGCAAAACCTGAATAAATTAATAATCATCAATTCCCTATAATTACAAATTAATAATGAATAAATAAAAGATGTAATGTCTTACATGTGGTGGAGAATGCAGAAATTGACTGAAAAATTAATACACCAAGATAAATATTATGAATTTTGTCTAATTTTTATCCGGAAAAATAGAAAATAGACAAAATAAACTGAATTTGTTGTGTATTAGGTTATGTATTTTAGCACGCAAGACGTGCTGTTTGAATATAAAACTCGAGTTGTTCTTTAAAGAATTGAACTGCAGAAAACGTTTTAGTTGTCCAACGAGACAAAATAAGTCGCGTAAGAGCGCACTAGAAAGAAACGGGCGTTTTTCCCCGTTTACTTTCTGTGAAAGGCCTTCAGAGTCTGATTTGTATAAGTGCGTGTCCCACTTTCAAATGCAGCTCTGCTATTTGTCTCCCTGGTCTGAGGAAATCAGTGTAGCTAGCTGACAACACCTCTTGACATTTAATTCACTAGAAAACTACGTGGAGTTGAACGCCCCCCCCCCCCCCCCCCGGTGCTCAGGAGAGTGTCCGGGGACGAGATTTCATTGGTGAGAGAATTAGGGAAACGTGATCAAGTGGAAGGTGGTTAAATCCACGTGTGTTTTGTCTGAAATGGTTGTGATGTCCGCTGAGGTATCAACAACAGTTATTGTATTAAGGGCAATAAAACTGTACATTTAATTTATCTCACTATAACGAGTGAGGGTTACACAGCACTGTAAGATAAAATTCTAAATAGTGTTTTCTGGTTTTTCAGTGTGGAATGCGCCATCATTCCCACGTGAAAGACGCAGCGTGTGTATAACCGGTAAACTGTGTGTGACAGGACAGTAACCATAGTAACCAAGTTTCCGGAAGGAACTTCCAGCGCCATTTTGAGCTGTTTGTAAACAGAGAGCCAAGCTAAGCTAATAGCATTGAAGGCTAGTGGCTAGCGCGTAGCATTGGTGGTCAGAGCAGCGTGTGCAGTGTGAATTTCTTGCGAAAAAAAAAAAACAAAAAATTTCTTTTCTTTCGCTTTCATACTGATTTCATTCTATATCTCTCTCCTTTTCTCCTCTCAGTCAGAAGGAACACTCCCAAACACGAACGTAATAACTTTGTGAACACAATCATAGTTGAGTTTTAATCACGTTATTGAAGGTTTGCCTGGCTTAAAAGCTGTTGTTGTCTTTGTTTTAAGATGTTATTCTGGTCCTCAGCCCCATTACCGTAATGCTACGTTGTTTAATTCAGCTATAACGCCCTTATAATCTTATGGACATCGGTAAATATCAATTTGCTATACTTAAGGATTTGAAATCGTTAATTTAATTTCATAATTAATTACATATTTGGAATTTTAATTTAATTTCATAATTAATTACAAATTTGGAATTTACATTTCAGTTCATAAATTAATTACAGATGTGAAATTTTAATTCTATGTCAAATTAATTTCAGTTCCTGCTACCACATGGCAACAATGTTTACTGATGAAATCTAATTGTGGGCGCTATTATAATTAAAATACAACAACATTAAACGTTTAATCTTTAAGGATAACAAGTTACTAATACATTTGATTTTATAATTAATTACATATTTGGAATTTTAATTTCATTTAATAATTAATTACGGGTCCTGTTTTTATATTGCCACGTTATTTGCTGATCAGTCAGCTATAATTGCGTTGCTAATTTTAATAACAAACATCATAAAAAAAAAAAATGTTATCCTTAACCGGCAATAAGGCAATAAAATTCTAATTTCACGGTTAACATTAGGGTTCGAGTCATCCTGCTTCAAGATATAAATTGATTAATAGTAATTTTTAATTACTCTCATCAATTTTAATGATAACATCATTCAATTTTGACCAGGAGATACCATTTCTAACCCGAAATTCTAATTTAATTTGCAATTGGCCTATTTCAGTTATTTAATTCATTTAATACATTGGAAGAGCAAAACTTTTTCTCTCTCTTCTTCTGCTTCTCTCTCTCTCAGCTGTTTCCTTCTGAGTTGACTACTGTGGTTGTTTTGCTGGGATATGGCCTGTGGAAATCACCAAGCAGAGAATTGTTAGAAAGTGAACAGGTATGTGTGAAACTTGAGAACCGTGTTCAAAAATTGTCTACCATTTACCTTCACTCTTCTGCAAAACCCTTCTCAGCGAAAGCAGACTGACAGGCACCCGCCAAAATTTGAACAAGCATCCAGGAACAAAAAAATTGGTGAATGGTGTCAATCATAACAGCTAAAAAACCCAATACTGTCATTTTTATTGTTTTCCCTCACAAGGAGGAATTTTTAATAACAATCACAGTCCTGTGGTTTGTGGTATTACGAAATTCCCATTCCCAAACGCCGGTTTAGAAGCATCCTTCTAAATCAAACTTAAACAAAAGGAAAAGAGAGGAAAATTCAATTATCCTCATTCTGCTACCAGAAAAGGGTATTTTGTTGTTTTATCTTTCCCTCTCATCTTACCATTAACTTTCTTTCTTTTCAAAAGAAAAAAAAAACTTTTCTCTTACAGGAAAATTGGAAGCAGCCAATTATCCTGTTCCTTGCTCTTTGTTATTTTTCTTTCATCCCTCCGTTCTCTAGCTGTGCTACCTGTGTGCTTACTAATTTTCCCCACAGAGACTACGAATTAGGAGCACGCCCACCAGAGAATCACAGTAACCGAGAACGACACTCACCTGTCCCTTACACACTCACTGTCAAACAACAAGTGACATTGCAACTCTGTTTTGCCTTGTTTGTTTTGTTTTGTTTTGTTTTCTATTCATAAAGGTCTGTGTCAGTCTAGGTTCTAAGATCTCCCTCGCCACGCCAAAACATGTCTCGCACAACAGACCCTGTTGGCCACTGGGAAGACCTCGAGACCTGGCTAAGTGTTGCAACAGACAGCCTCCTACCTAAGGCTGCTGAAACACTGAGACATCAGACACAAGACCAGCTGGATGACAACATAGCAAACCTCATGAAACAAGACCCAAGTCAGAGCTACAGTCACAAAGAATTAGCAAAGATCACCGGCTCCTTAAGCCACACACTCATCGCCACCCTCAAGCTGAGCGACAGGCACGCCGCCCATCTCCAGCAGGAGCTAACACGCGCACAACGACGCGTCGAGCAGCTAGAACTGGAGGCTCAGGAACGACAGGAAGGGCATGATGAAGTGGAACAAGGCGCCGAGGAGGAGATCACTAGGCTAAAAGAAACCCTAGCAGCTGCTATCCAAGAAATGGAACGAGGCAAGGCTGACCACGCTGATCTCTCCAGCAAGCTACAATATGCCGAACAGCTCCTGGAAAAGGCAAAGGCCGACTTCAGAGACAAGAACGGCCGAATCAAAGCCCTTGAAACTCACCTGGATGAGTCAAGAAACGAGATCAGTCGCCTAACACTACAGCTGGACTACATCAAAGAGAAGTCCGACAACATCAGAGAGAAACTCAGACATGCCTACGAGCTGCGCCCTGAGCCTACAAGGACCCGACGAGCACCAGTCTCACCCCTGCCTAGCAGGACCGGGTCACCCGTTCCTCGACTGACACGTGAGCAAAAGGGGGAGGGGACAGTGCTGAAACATTCACCGACGCCCTCTGAAGAACCTTACCTCACGACAAAGCTAAGAGAACTTGCTCCAGCCAGCCACAGAGCATCACATGGCTTGGACCTCAAAGACCTCGACAAGCTCGCCAGAAACATTGGCAAATTCACCCCAAGTGTGCCAGGTAGCCAGGATGTCCAAGCTTATCTGCAAGACGTCGATTTCCATCTGGAAATGAGGCTCAATGTCACGGACAAAGATAGACTCTATTTGCTCCGAACAACAGCCAGCCCTGACGTACGCAGTTTCCTGGACAGGCAGCCTGCTCACACAAAGGCTGACTACCACCTCCTCCGAGAGGCCCTCATTAAAGAATTCGCCGACCCTGAGTCAGAACAAGGACTAGTGGCTGCCCTGGAGACGAGACAAGGACGTCATGACTCTCCCCAAGCCTACTACAGCCGACTCAGACGAGCATACTTCGGAACTCGCAACGAACCAAACATGGAAGATGATCTAAACTTCAAAACGCTCTTCCTGAGAAACCTCCATCCTGGAGTAAGCCACCATCTGGGTGTTCTCGCATGTCCGCGGACAATGAATGCTCAACAGTTGCGTGACTTGGCACAGAAAGCCTACGGCAAACAAAAGATGGCCTCAGAAAAGGGCGCCAAAACCCCAACAGTTCTTGACTTCAACACTCAAAGTCAAGGTCTGGCTCTAGAGGGCGCCCAACCTCAAGACCATGCCAAGCCGCCACACAAAGAGTGGAACACACCCTCGCTTAACAGAGAACGAGACTCCCATGCTGGTACCCGACCTAAACCGAGGAACAACCACTGGGATGGACCGCGTGGACGACAACACTCACCTGGACGTCACTGGGAAAAATCTTGGGACCAATACAGACCTCGTGAGAATCAATGGGACAGATAATGGAATCAGCCAAACTCATTTGGAAACTCAAGAGGAAAAGGCTCATGGGAATCCAACGGAACCTCCAAGGGAAAACGACAGACACACCCTGGAGCCACCAGTCCAAGGAATCAACGAAGGAACTCGCAAAGATTCCAAGCTGACCAAGCTCAAACTGAATCCACACAAGAACAAAACACATCACCGTGTTTCGACTCACAAGAGCTAATGAAAATGATGATGAAAGAGTTCTTCCACCGAAAGGAGGAGGACCGGAAGTGGGAAAAGAAAGAGAAACCAGAGTCAGCCTGACTAGCAGCCGGAAGAGAAGGCAGCGACCAGCTGACCCAACCAGCCACAAAGAACAGCACTCCTTCACCTCACTCTCAGAGAACCGTAACCTCCATAACTTCAGACGGACAAGAATTCCTACCTGAACAACCCGCAAAACAGTCAGAAACTGACCCAACACCTGATGCGTCAGATCACAGCAGCGTCCAACAAACACCTGCTGACGAAACCACTCAAGTTCCTGAAAGTGCTGTCCTGGTCATCTGCCACTCCTCCGACGAACACCAGATCAGTCCTGACATCCTACCTGTCTCATCCCAAACTCCAGTCCCTCAACTACTGGGCGACCTCATTGAGAAAGGTATAGCAAGAAAGTTTTACCTCTCCATCATCAAAGTCGAAGCCCTTCTGGACACGGGAGCCGACATCACTCTAATGTCAACTGAACTCCTTGAAGAAGTCCAAGAAAGAACAAAGAGGTCTAATAGCACCCTCAAACTTCAAAGGTGCGAGCTGAACCTTCAAGCGTATTCCCACACGGGCCTACAACTAAAACACATGGCCCCAATTCACCTAACGGTGGGACCCATGGACCTTGTTCACCCAGTATACGTCTCACCACTCAACACGTATCCACTCCTCATTGGAAAAGACCTGCTTAATCGCTTTGAACCCTTAATTGACTTCAAGCAACTAAAGATATGGACGCAAGTCCGTGAGCCTCTACCCTGCCAGTCAGTAGACTCCAACGAGTCGCAGTGTCAAACCACAGACACCGCCGCCAACTCACTGACTGATGATGCAATGTCAAAGCCAGGGCCAGGGCCAAACTCAACTCCAAGCAGCAAGAACCTGGACCCTTTCCTCTGCTCATTGCAGGCGCCTGACTCAGACTCAGGCCTCCTTCGAATCATGACTGCCATAAATGTCCACGACACCTCAGTGTCCGACGCAGCATTAACCCTGTGGGCGGAGAACTCGGCTATCAGCCTGAAGCTATTCAGAGCATTGAAACAAAGACAGCAGAGCCTCCCACATGTCTCAAGACACAGCCGCTTCCCTCTCAGTCCCTGGTCAACAACCATGGCTACCTCCAAGATCATCTGCGCTGTGGATATACGATGGAACAACAGACACCTGAGCCACTACTTCCTCGTTGTCCCCAACCTACCTCATGACATCTGCATTGGAGCAGACATCATGGTCCGGCTCAATGCCTGTGTGGACATTGTGAACGACGTCATATGGGCTCCCCCGTCGCACCAACTGACCACTGCAGTCAACCTCAAGAACCTTCGATCTGGTCAAACAATGCCAGACGCATGTGCCATGATCAGTGAGCAAGAAGCTGCAATACCTGCCTACAGCAAGAGTGTCAGCGTCCGCCTCAACATGCGACCTGGCCACTCTCTCGACAGTAAGCTAGGCTTCTTCCAACCTTCCAGGACCTGCCTAAGACTAGGACTGACCTTGGAAGCCACACCTCTCATTGAAGTGTCATCTCGTGCTGTGTACATATTGTTCAACAACTGTACGGCCAAAGACATCAACATTCCCAAAGCCAGTCACCTGGGATGGCTCATTAACCAGACGTTCCATGACTTTGAGCTAACAGTACCGGTCATAGGCCACATACCAGTCCAACTACTGTCAGATGAATATGATGACACAGTAACGTTCACAAGACCCAATGGAACCATTGCCATCACTTCTATTCTGCCAGTGCCCAGAGAAAGCGTCTGCCGATCAGAAATCACAGACGACACTCACCTTGCAGTCTACGCTGTCTCAACATAGCTCGCAACAGAATCACCTGCACAGGCGACCATCAAGGCACAGAGCCCCTCAAATGACTCAACCATGGAGGAACCCTACACCGCACAAATCCAACAGATCCTGAGTGAGGCGGATGCCCTCCACAAAGAAGCAGATTGCCAAGAATTTAAAGAGGTTCTGTACAAGTACAAGGACTCCTTCGCAAAGGACTCCCTGGACTGACCAACATCCACAGTGTGCGCATCCCGACAAGCCCAAATGCACCACCCACATTTGTGCGACAGTACAAGATTCCAATAGCGTCATATGAGCCAGTGCAAGAAATTGTTGACTCCATGCTGGAAAAGGGGGTCATCCGGCCCTGTAACAGCACATACTCTGCTCCGATATGGCCAGTCATGAAACCCAACGGCAAATGGCGACCCACTATCGACTACCGCAAGTTGAACCAGCAAGTACCCTTGTCACGATGGCCAATGACCCAGTTGGACCAAGAGATTCCCAAAATCAAAGGCTCAACAATCCTTTCCACAATGGACGTCGCCTCTGGATTTTGGACAATCCCCGTCCACCCTGATGACCAACACAAGCTGGCATTCACCTTTGCCAATCGACAATACACCTTCACACGGTGTCCCTTTGGCTATGCCAACTCACCAGCTGAATTCAACATCTTCCTAAACAAAGCATGCCCTGATGCCAGAACCAGAGGCAACCTCGTTTACGTGGATGATGTGCTTTTGAAAAGCTCAAATGTGGCAGACCACCTCAAAGAAATCGATCACGTCCTGAACCAGCTGACAACAGCAGGAGCAAAGATCGCCCTCCACAAAGGACAATGGTGCAAAACCAAAGTTAAATACATCGGTCTGCTAATTGGACAGGACGGTATTGAACCACACCAGTCGCACCCAAGCAATCCAAAACATAAAGACACCCACTAACATTTCTGAGCTACTAAGCTTTCTGGGAGTGTGCAATTACTCACGACAGTTCATCGAAAACTACGCTGACATCGCACAACCACTAACCTCCCTCCTGAGAAAGGACGAACCCTTCAACTGGTCTGAAGCCCAAGACATGGCTATGAGCGAGCTCAAGCAACGTCTGTGCGCTGCACAATGCCTGGCCTACCCAGACCCAGGAAAAGAGTTCTATCTGGACGCTGGATTCTCCAATCACTGCCTCAGTGCAGGCCTGTACCAGCTCCATGACAAAGACAAGCGGGTGGTCGCTTATGCCAGCAAAACACTGCTTCCCCCAGAATGCAAATACTCAGGCTGCCCCGAAAAAAGGCACTTTTATCCAAAGCGATACTCCAGTGCATTCAGGTACACTTGTTAAGTAGTATGTTGTTCCCGCGGATCTAGCACAGACCTAGTGCGCTGCTAACGCAATGCTCTACCACTGAGCCACAGGAACATAAAATGTTTTTTAAAATGTCATTCAAACACTTTAGACCTATTAAATGAGTAAATTTTCTGAAAGTTGGAACAACCGACAGGTTATGGTCTTGAATAATGAGAGCATTCTTATTTATTGGTTGAAGTGCCTTTTTAGAGGGTTTTGGCGGTCCTGACCTCTCAACTGTGAGACTGTCTATGGATGCCTGAGGCTGAGGTGTTCTGGGTTCATTATGACAAAGCCTTTGTGTCAAAATCCCGTGTTAATCCAAGCATCCATTTTCCTCTCAGACTTAAATCTGATTGAAGTGTGACAGAAAAATAGTTTTGGCCCTTTTCTGAGCTCCAGGAGTCTTTTGAAAACTTTTGACTCAAGTTTTATTTTTAGAAGTTAATTTCTGTATAGGTGTACTACTGTACACAGTAGAGCAGTGGGTCTTGAACTTTTTGACTCAAAGGCCACTCATTGTCCTCAACAATATTAAAAGGCCTAATGACTTCTCCAGTTTTTTGTGATTTACTAAGCTTTAAGGATACAATTTTTTTAATGTATTTACTCACAATCGCTACCCAATCAAATATTTCAGAGCTGGCAACTAGAAAAATATGAATAATAAAAACACCCATGGTGTTATAAGATTTTACTCATTTATATGACTACTCCATGTGTATAAACCACACTTAAAAATTAGGATTAGTGATTTCAAGACAGCGGAAATTATATTAAATATCTATTAGTTGATTTGTTTGCTTTGGCCCCCTAGTGGGACCTGGTCCCTTGGTTGAGAACTACTGCCGTTGAGCTATGGCTATAAAAAACAAAACAAAAAAAGTTACCAAAGAATTACCGGTTACACTTTACTTGAAGGGGTGTACATAAGACTGACATGACACCTTCATAAACATGACATGACAGGCCTGACGTATCAGACATGACACATGTCGAATGAACCGAAGGTTTTGGTTTATGCATGGTTTATCATGACCACTGTTAATAGTGTCATTTGGTGCCAGTTAGGATTTTTTAAATGCAAAGATGAATACACGTAAGTTTGAAACTAAACGTGGCTTGGTTTGGGGCTACAATGGTTAAATAAGGTAAGGCGTTCGGGGTATGGAGGGGGGGGTAAATGCGGAATGAGGTATAGGGGAGTCCAAGTATGTCCATTTTGCTTAAAAACTGAACACACTGAGCGGAATATACACTGGTAACATGCCCAGTAATGTCATAAACATAGCTGGAAACTCGCCTACATATATCATAGACATGTGTCCAATGTCTGATTATGACGGTCGTCATGTTAGTCTTATTGCACACCTCTATCAATAAAGTGTTACCGAATTACCTCTCTAAACAATGTTTTTACAGCTAAAATTACTTAACAATTAAGATATAAAAAAAAAATCATAATCACACAATAAAAGGTATCAGACCAGTGTTTTAGCCAACTACCTTAATTTGATTAGTACATATAAAAAATCATAACAAATTTTATGCATGCTCTTATTATTCCTAGACCTACTTAGGTACTGTAGATAGGGCCGTGTTGACAACCAGCCCCAGGTATAATTTGTACCTCAGAAAGAGAAAGAGAGCGATCCGTGTAACTTCTGCAAGTGGGAGCTCTTGTTCTACAAGTCTGTGTGTGATCAGTATTGGAGAGAAGGAAGAGATAGAGATAATTTATTACTTCCTCTCACTTCACATCTTGTGTATCTCACACAGTCTTCACAACAAGCGCCTTGGTCTATCCGACCACGGTTGGGCCAACCCATCGGCTTATGTGGAAAAAGCCTACATCCTTCTCAGAACACTTCCAAACATGACACAACCTATACAAGAAGGTGGCCAGAATTACAAACAAGTCCATGTGTCTGCGTTGTCTCTGGATATATAAGTGGGGTCGTCAACTTTGTTCCGCTCCCCCTCTGCAGTTCTTATTTCCAGTTGGCTAATCTGTCGGTCCTAGACAGGGCCTTGGTCAAAGACGTAAGGGTCTGATGGCTAGACTCCTTTAAATGCCAGAACACTGCAGATAATGCCAGGGGTGGAAGCTAACTCGATCTTCTATCTATATCTGGATTTTGGAACAACATCATACTTGTCTGTTGTTGAGATATATAATGAAGGTGGGTAGCGGGGGGGGGGGGATAAAACCACAAGGACCACAACATTCATCAAGACATAAAAAGGCAAAGAAGAAGAACTGAAGAAGGAAATGCAAGAATGGTGGGGCGGTTTATACAAAGAACGACTAACAAAAGTGTGCTTTATGATCTGCCACCATTAAATTTCCCGCGTGAATCCGGGTGGGCTATCCCGGGTTATGTCTTTATTATACCCGCACAATGCACCCGCTGTTTGACCGCTTTCCCATATCCTGGTATAACCTCCATGGGACCTGCTTGTTGTCAGCTCATGCAGAGCGCGACATTAGAAAACGTCACGCGGAGCGCCAAAACTCGACGGCTGACACGGGGGTTGACTGCGAGGATCGAGGGCACTTGGCTGAATGTAAAGGAAGGGGGCCGGGTGGTTAAGTAAGACGAGCTGGCTATAAGTTCATTCACTCAAAGTCATGTTGACACCCTAGCCTGTCGGCATCACAACCAGAATGTACACAAAGACGCAAAACGCTCCCATTCCCCCGTTTCCCCACTCTTTGTTTCTCCATTGCATAACTTTGTGCTGATTATTTATTGCGTCAAGGCTACTGGGTACACTACCATAATAATGTGACTCAATTATCTTGCCAGATGGCGTTCTGCGGTCCTCCCTACATGGTAGCAGGTGCATTCCCCCTGAGCACGTTGTGCGATCATTCCGCTCGTCGACTATTAAGAATTCGCCCATGAATCGCGCCCCACTCCTTCCTAAATGCTGCTGTTGCCCAGCAAAGGTGTGTAAGCCTCTGGCCTAATGGAGTGGGAGGAGAAAAAAAATTGTTCTGGGTGTGACAGGAGGAACTTTGACACAGCGTCTCGACCTCATTTAGGGTTTTAGGGACCAGTTAACTAAAGCACAGACGCACTTCGTAAGTTAAGTCGATGTCACAAATGTTCTTCCTTGGCGAGTGTACTCTGCATACTCTAAGAGACGTGAACTCGTATCAAAGAACCCACATATCCTTCATTCAACTTTTCCTAACAGTATCCGCCATATTTCCACTGAAATGTGACATGAAAATGAGTAACATGAACATTTGGACACAGAGTGAGCCTGATGCTCGGGACCACAAAAGCTTGACCCTCATCAACGTCGGGTTTTCATCAACTAGTCAGTATAGTAAGGGTCGTACCACAGTACCCACAGACAATGTTTGTACATAGCTGGAACTAATTGGAATCAAGTTACCACTTAATTAACATGTAAATTAGTTTGCACGATGTAATACATGTAGGGTTCAAGCGCATGTATGGTGTACTATCGCGCACCAGTAATATATCATGCTATCTGGTATCTGTAATGCTATGGCTAGTCACGGTAAGCCTAGCTAAAGCATTAAATGTGTCTTTATAGCAGTTCCAACCTATCATATTGTTTGTAGAATTTCTGAAATATGGGGTGGTAAGAGAGTAGAGATTATTTGGGGGGGTGGTGTCTTGCTGGCTGATGGGACGCATGTTATATTTACTGGGGGCGCTCTTTGCTGTCGCCATTAGCTTTATCATGTTAGCTAATTTAATAACCTATGCATTGTTATTTACTTTCGTAGTGCAAAATTGAAATATACTGAATACTGAAACAGCTGTTAATGTTGTAACTTAATTTTGTGTCTAAATGTAAATTACTTCATTTTAACCAGGTTTATTGAACAGTTTTATAAAAGCAATCACACTGCTGGTCTGAATGCCACTATCTGAAAGAGACAGATCTAGCTTCATTTGAGAACTTACACATTCTAAAACACGCAATAATGTCAGTTTATCTTTCAGATAAATGCTGAACTGTCAAGCACCTCTGTGTGTGTGTGTTTGTTGGGGAAGTGTTCAGTTAGGCAGTTCAACAGGCAGACACAGCACAGCTGTAGTTGATTTGAACTGTAGCCCTGACAGCTTTAATGAGAAACTTTATAGCCAACACCGATCTCCTGCCCTACTCATACTATTAAACACACACACACATGCATCTACATAAGCACACTTTGTGTGTTTACATCATTAAACCTCAATGCTAGAAGTATCAAATAAATTTTAATCACAGTGAAAATTACAACAGAGAATCCACAATAAAGTAAATCCTGTTAATAGTTTGGGCATTTAATGTGCCAAACAACATTTGGTAGTGTTTCATTTCCTCACAGTAGTTTAATCAGCAGAATTGATTGGGTTCAATACCTCTGATATTAATATTGGTCTTCATCGGGTCATTACCTTCAGGTAAAGTGCTCAGCATAACACCACGAGGCAATAATGGGGCAGGTCACGCCTAGGTCCATCCTCAAGCATACCCGCCCTCCATTCTCTAATCCCGTTATCCTTCTCGTTCTCGTCGCCCCTGGCCTCTAGATCTCCTCGTCCTTTGCTTGCCCAGGTGCTGAGTCTAATACCCAGGCCTGCAGTGTCATGTCTGGAAGATCTCGGGGAACAGAGTCCTGATCATAGGGGACATATTCAGCAGAGGCCTCTGTGCACAGTGAATCTAACGATTTTGGTCAATCTCAGCCAACCCGCCGCATGCGTTCTTTTCATTCAGAAGACGCGTCTCTCTCAGGTGACCCATCGTCTCATCTATTGTGTTTAATACTATACGGATTACGCAACATGCGCAGTGCCATCCCAGACTGGCAATTTAGCAACGGTCAGATTGAAGTCTTGGATCATAACTGGAGAACATCGCGCTGTAAATCTTGTGGATATGGCACCATGCAGTATTCAATAATTTGTTATACTGCACTTTAAAAATCCATTATATAATGCTAAGTGTCAAGAATATCAAACACATTTATGCAGTTATAGGATTACGAATACCTGTCTATATGGGCACTCACTTTATAGAGCAGAACTGCCCGTGTAAATGTGTAGGCATTGGGTGACAATTTTAATGCACATGTGCAGGGTATTGAGAAATGTCTGGCCATAAAAGTGAATTTGGGACACTCTTTGTCATTCAAAGGACCTGCGTCAGCAAAATCACTAAAACTCCTGTTTTGCGGGTTCTAACATTTGTGATGTTTTACCCTTTAATCCGTGACTTATAAAATTTCTACTGCTGAGAAAAGGTTTGTTTTTTCTGTTGATACATTTGTAAGGTTATTGGTTCGACTCAAGTTACGTATCCAATAATATTTTAAGGATTTGGTTAGGGAAAATACCTGTTTTGAATACTAAGTCCCCTTAAATTTCTTTTCTTTCCATTTTTTAACTCAAGTACATGTGAAGGGTGGCCTAATTGAGTAAACATTTGTAAAAGAAAATGAACTCCACACCAAGTGGTTTAATACCAATTCATGATTTAAGAAAGTACTAATGTCGCTTTATATATAAACAGTATTAATTTCTGTATTTTTAAGTTCATGTATAAGACTCCAACATGGTAGTAGCTCACATATCGAACATGAGAAACTTGGTGTTGCATACACGATCTAGTACAAACGCTCCTTGGTGTTCTCGCGCATCACACTGCATGTACCTTAAAATAAACCGGGTCATCAAATAATATCGAGCACAAACTTGATTAAAATGGCTTGATTCATGTGCGATTTTTTTACGACAATCTTTATACCTCACGGTTTAGTGTGAAACAAAACTTGAAGGTGATTATTTTCAATTTTGGGTGAAACTCAGCCCTTTAGCTTAAAGTATTTTGTACTAGCCTTATAGTGGCTCATCTAAATTAATGCCGCCACAGCTCTTGCTTTTGGATTACTCTAAAATAAAGACAATGATAGACAGGACGGAAATGTAAATGTCAATCCATGCTGTTTAAAGTCGAAAGGGTCACAGGACTTTAATGAGGCGAGAACTGTCCCCAAGAGAGAATTCGCCAGTGTGTTGTGAGTGTTCAGTTCGGTAAGACACGTCCTTGGCCTCCTTAGATGGTTAACTCAGGTGCTCATTCACGGTAAAAGTATTGTAGTATAAGGGTTGTGATTTGTATTCATTGTTTCCTAGTTCATCTGACAGCTGCTCCTCTTTCAAAGCCCGCCAATATCTGGGTTGATACGCACTGCTCCGGTCGTCAGGCCGTGTGAAACAGGACACACACAAGAAAGCCAAGCAGAGTAGCCATGTGTACGATTGTCTGTGCGTATGTGTTTTGTCATTTATGAACATTTGTAAACTTGCACATAAGAGATATGGAGATGAAATAAAAAACAAAAAGAGTGTGAGTGAAGTAAAATACACTACTCTTTCTTCCCATCCTCGATTTTTCGATATGGCTTTTTCCTCTTCCTCCCTCAGCTTTTCCTCTTTCTCTCTTCCTCATTCGCTCCCTGTCTCCTCTCATCAGCATGTGGCGTTTCTGACTGTTACGGCTTGCTAATTATGGCTGTTTCGTTACTGTGTTCTCCAGAACAATTGGATGATTGTTGAGTGCAAAGATTCAAAAGACAAGCACTGGCCTCTCTCTTTTTTGTCTTTCTCTCTCTCTCCAGCTTTCTTCCCCTCTGACGCTCTTTCTCGCCCCCTTATTCACATTTGCTCTTGTTATACAAGAGTTGTGAAAGCACTTGTGTAGTGAATTGTGTAAAATGCTGGATGCCGAGTTTGGTCTTGACTTTTCTGGCACAAATGCTTGTTTTCTAGCAGTGGTTTTTGTATATTGCTTCAAAACCCCTTTAATTAGTCTAGCCTTCAAAGTAAAATTTTATTATCTTTTTTTTCTATCATTGGTGGATGCCGTAAATTAAAACAGATAGGGTCAACTATGTAATGCAGGTAGACTGACAGACAAGAGTTCACTTGGGGAAAGTTTATATTCATTTATATTGGGTTTTGACGAATATTATCATCTCTTTTCACAAAACCATCTAAACACGATCAAACATCAGATTTGACAATGTCATTGTCAAACAATAGCTTTCACACCTCAGATAAGTAGTACACAATAATAACCGACTCAGATAAATAATACATTACTTACCATTAAATCCCAGATCATTATTAATTTAGTACTCGGGCTATAATTTTCAGCTACCCAAAACTAAAAACACAAATCGACATATAGTAAAATATCTCGTCGGGCTAACGCGCGAACATCCTCAATATTTGCATCCTTTCATTTTCTTGCTGTTTTTCGTTGTCAGCTGTTTCTAAACTGAAAATCTTATGATATTCTTTCTTATAGCTCATGTACTCTTAAACACCCCTTGAACATCATTAAGAGTCGGGCAGCCATCCCCCTGTTCTTTATTAACCTTTGCCTCCCCAGAAACCTAAATCTTGCCTTCTTTGTGTTTTGTGTGCTGTGGTAGTTGCATACAGACCTCTTATCTGTAGTAAATGTGTAGTGGATAGCGTAGGGTGTCCATAATCCCAACCTCACTGCTTGTCTTTCCTTCCCCAGACAACTCTTGTGACACTAGAATTCAGACAGCCACAGATAACCTGACCACCATGCCGACCATCAAAGTGTGCAGTGTGGTTCGCCAGAGTCTTTGTGCTGAAAGGTTCCCCGTCTTGTCAAGCATGTTTGAGTCATGCACATATATCTAATGTGGGGGTGGTGGGGGGGATCAAAACCTGTTCGTGTCAAGCCTGTGTTTTTGGAATATGAGGATACATTCTTCTGTACTTCATCATCTCGAGGGGGCAGGTAGCTAATTATTGTAGCTAATTATTGACTTCATTTTTGAAAAGACCCCAGTGGAAGAACAATAGGCTCTTAATTAGGGCTGTACGTTGAATTAATTTAGTCTCATAATTACTAGACCATACGATGTCACAAATGCTACAAAAAAGAATGCCAGAACAACATCGCCAAAAGTACTGAGCACGTTTTGAGTTGGTGCACGCAGTTTTCAAGTTCTTACCTTTGCGTTCTGCAAGAAGAACATACTCTACACAGATTATGTAAACAAGATAACATTTTTCATTTTTAGGTGAACTATGCCTTTTAAGTTTGACAAGTATTTTACAATGCACGTTCATGTTATGTAGAAAGTGTATGCGTTTCTATGGGTTTGCAGGTAAAGGTTCGAAAATAGGTTTATTGTGTCCCCTAAGTGACTCTCTGCAGTGCAGGTCAATGACCAGTCAGAGGAACTCAATATTCAATTCTTTCCTTTGCGTTTCCACAGTATGGTGTGTGTGTGTGTGTGTGTGTTGTGCTGTGTGTGTGTGTTTGTGTGTGTGTGGTGGTGTGTCGTAGTATGTGTGTGTGTGTGTGTGTGTACGTGCATGGGG